>JABFPM010000831.1:0-24632 GCA_022817325.1 Idris sp. 1 HC-2018 | reverse complement strand
TAGGGTGGTCTTTATTTTGGCAAAGTTGGAATTTCTTGGTATGCGCATGAAATTTTGGTTGAGAATCTTGAAAAAAAGAGATTCTCAAATTTTCAGCTCAAAAAATTAATATTAACACGAGCCCCACGAAGGTCAAAGTTATAAATGGAAAATACATGTTAAATTTCCGTATGCCCATTCATATGCGATTAATACATACTTTTGTTCAGATGACGTCTTAGAAAATAATTTCTCGTTAAAGATTAGAAAATTTCTAATCAAATAAAAAATTTTTTTTTTCAAACCGATGAAAAATAACAAAATTACATTTCTCCTAAAATTATCGCTTTTTCGTCATTTTTGGATTTTTGCATATCAAAAGTTCAGAACGCTATAACTTTGTTTTTCAACAGTTTGACAACAATTTTTTTTATTTGATTAGAAATTTTCTAATCTTTAACGAGAAAATATTTTCTAAGACGTCATCTTAAAATAAATATGTATTAATCTCCTATGAATAGGTATGTCGAAATTTAACATGTATTTTCCATTTAAAACTTTGACCTTCGTGGGGCACGCGTTAATATTAAGTTTTTGAGCTGAAAATTTGAGAATCACTTTTTTTCAAGATTGTCAACCAACATTTCATGCGTGTACCATGAAATTCCAACTTTGCCAAAATAAGGACCACCCTAATACATATATGCGCGAAAATCAAGTAAACAATTGTGCTTACAATATTAGTACTTTATGTTCAATGAATGAGTCAATTAATTGAAAATAAGGGTAATAGATAATAAAATACAATAATTTAAACCACATCAAATTTGAATCATTTATTATTTTCAATTATTTTTTAACATCAAAAAATTTAAAATTTGCAACTGCATCTTTATCTCTGTACATATCAGATGTGATGAAGGTATCTTGCAAACAATCTGGATCCATATTGCGTCTAATAATTGTCTACATCCTTGTTCTGTAAAATAATATTTAATTATTATTTCTAATTTACTTGTTTCTCTCTTTGCTCTTTTGCTTTTTAATTTCATCACCTAGAGCAACTGAACTTGCTTGAATGTAAAACACAAATAAAATTAAACTCAGTAGAAGAATTCTAATGTGAGATACATTTTCATATTTTGTAAAGATTTGTAAGATGAGATACAATAAAATTGAGACAATAATTGCTATTCATTTATTTAAAAATCGTTTAAATACTTCATTGCAATTTTGCAAGGAATTTTACTGAATAACATAATCTGAAATAAATTTTCTTAAAACTGCACTCGAAATTAAAAATTAATTACGAATTGAACGACACTAATCCTTATATATATATCAAATTTTTCATCATTATTCATTATATTTCTATACAATTTAACTGAAGATTTTTTTTTTGAAACTTTAAACAAACTAAATCTCTAATTTTTAATCAAATAATTATGTAATTATAATTTTTTATTAGTCCTTAATTTTTAGACTTTTTTTTTTATAAAAGATCAAAGTCAAAACAGTTTCACGTAAAATAATTACAATAAATAAAATATTAAAAATAAATTAATAAAAAAAATTTATATATTTTTTTTTTTTACTTGAAATAATAATAAGTTTTCTCTCAAAAAGATCGAACACAAGTTTTTAATATTTACTTTTTTTAGATTGATTATATAATTCAAATAAAAATTTATTACAACTTCAAAATTACTTGAAAGTTTTGCGCTGACATAATTAAATTTATACTACTGATTATTGCATTGTGTATTTAATTTGTATCATTGTAGTTTTTCTTTCTTTCCCAATTTTTGTTCAATTTTTTGTGTACAATAATTACTGTAATTTTTTTTATAATGTAATTACTATAAATTAATTTTTAAGAACAAAAGCAATCAAATTTCGAGAATGGATCAGTTTCCTTCAAAATTAGGGTTTAGAAATGAACTTTTGTACAAATTTTCAGTCACGCCAACTTTATTTTTAAATAAATATGAATTCAGTTACAAATTCTGCGAGAGCACTATGTTCTTATGGCTCGATTTTTGTTGTTTTTTACTCAGGATAAAACAGCTAGACATTGAAATGATGAAACTTCGCTCTTTTGTGCAGTAGTCGTTACAAATTTTGGAAAAAAATGTTGGTTTTAAGGCTTAGACTCTAAATTCAGTTGAAATTTAATAACAAATTGTCGTTACAAAAATCAATGTACAGTTTTCAAGTATTTTTTGTTAATTCATAAAATTCAAAGTACTGCAAAAGTTTCTTTTTGAATTACAAATTAAAAGTCTAAATTTAAATGAAATAAAAAAAATATTTAAAAAAATAGGTTTTTATTTAGCCATGAAATATGTGTAAGATTAAAGTTCGGTACACTATAATTTATTCAATACAATGTTGCACGATGAAACAAAATAATGTAGACATAATGACAATATATTAATCTTTAATTAAGTTTAGATACAACAAGCGCATGTTGGATTTATATCGGTGCTGTCTAAATCCTAAATAGGATTATTTTCAGAAACAACGGTTTAGGCCATATTACCCAATTTCAAAATTTAAACATAATTCTCTTGTTTCATATTCCAGGTCATTTAATTAAGTTTGTTTAGAACGTACCGTGTTTAAAATCATATCAAGGGTTTCCGGCATCTGCATTTGTAACTTGATGTGGGCAGTATTAACTAACCGATGTTATTATGATTGCATTTTCAAATTTCCTTACAATTGTAGACATTCAGAAACAACAACATTGTAATTAAATCTTAAATTTTTGTATTAAACTAAACAGAATCAATCTCACGTAACTCGAAATACTGGTTTTAAAAAATATAACACATATAATAACGTAAGACAGCTGTATTTGCAATAAAACTTTCTTTTATTTATGGCTTCACTTTTTGTCTCTAATATAATTGCCACCATAAACTAGACAATAAATTGAAACATTATAGCGTACTTAATTGACGTAGTGTAATGCCGTCAACATTACATCGCAACGATGGTAATCAATATCATCACCGCAAGACTGGCAGAATATGATTCTCCAGATATTAACCACATAAATTATTTAAAATATTCGACTAATGCTGTTCAAAGCACGTGCAATAGCGATCGAAAGTAACTTATTACGGATTCATATATCAAATTGCTTAATCAAAATTTATTCTGCTTTACTTTATAATGGGCTTCACTTTCCACTCAACATCGTATTTTATCAAACCTTAACATCCGTTTCTAAAACTTTTGGAACAATGCTATAGTTATGTTATAAAATTTCTCTGTCTCACGGATTGAATATTCTACTTGATGATTACCACGTAATGTTGCGATAAATTTGTTTCCTGCAAAATTGTGTAATTTAATTATCCACGTGGGGCGCAATTTTTTTTCTTTTAAAGTAGGTGTGAAGAGTTGCAGCGTGCGGTGTAAGTTAATTAAAGAACTCGTGTACGTTGCTCGTTGTGTACACTTTATTGTAAGAAATAAAAGCCCAAGTGGAGGAATGGCAAAGAGATCATAGCAAGCAAGTGTGTCTAGTCTGCCATTCTTTTTGGAGAGATCGCCCGTATAACAAGACTCGACAACACAATGCCACCCTCTGCTCCTTTGTAAAGAAATAGTTTGTTCTCACGAGTTCGCTTTTATGTCATCACCATTCGTATTAATTAAAAGATCTTAAAGCGTCTTGACGACTTTTCCACCTTTTCGTGTACCTTGTTTCTCCAATTGCACTACTCGTGACCAATTTATTTTCTGCCGAATCTCATTGGTTTTAACGCAATGGTGGTACTTTCTTTTCTGACAACTTTGACTGCACAATTTGACGACGCCAAATTTGTTTTCATTAATTGATCCCGTTTTCTTCGAAGTTTTCCACATGAAGAAGAATCACTTTTCATAAAAAAGATCAAATACAAATCTGCAATTTGTTTGAAACTATATCATAAATATTAATGTCTGAAGTAATTCTGATTATTTGATACATTTATAACATTAGTACATTTTATTACGCTTGCTGATTTGGGAATAATGAATACTTCGAATAGTTATTTTTAATTTGTGCATATATTCGGGAACTTCAATTTTTGAATATTCGAATACTCAAAATAGATTAAACTCAACCCCACAGCTCCAATTTTGACATACATTTTATTGAAACGTCTTGTTAAAATGTATTACTTTGCAAAATTTCATCCAAATGTGACTATTCCTACTGGTACTTTTTTTTAAGAGTAGACCTTTCCTTAAAACGATTAACAATATTTCAAAACATTTCAGAATTCAGAGAATCATGAATACAGAAATCAATAATTGAAATGTTTAAATTTCCAAGCGATTCGGATAGTTTTCAAATGGATTCAAACTTGTTAAATATTCGAATATTATTCAAAAATATTCATTTAAGTTTGAATAGTCGGCAAGCCTACATTTTATTAAAATGAACATGCAATTTTTTGTCTGTAAAAAATCCGCTCAAAAATAGTTATAATATTCTGTATTTAAGACAAATATAATTGAGTTTCTAAAAATAAATTAGAAAAGAGTTTAAAGTCAGGATAAAGAATAGGTAAAAATCACTTTTAAAGAAGTTTAAAATGTTTAGTTTTTGAATAAACTTGAAATTCACTTAAATCAAAACAAAAGTAAGTATATTTTAGGAAAAGTTTTATTAGAGACTGATGGAACATAGTTTACATTGTACAATGTAAATTACTCTGTTTTGATTAAATTCACAGTCGAATCGTTTGCAAATGTATCATTATTGCTATTTAAATGGTTCAAAATGCAAAGAAAGACAAAATTATTAAATCAATTAGCAGTCCAATTCTAAACAGTGTCAGAATAGAGCAAAATTCTGAATTTATTATCCGGCTAATTATATTGAGTTTTGTGTAACAAATTATTGATAATAAACTTCAACAATCGTATAATTGAAACATTATTATGAAAATTGTTGTTATTGACTGTTAATGGAACAACTTTTTGATTAAATTATTCATTCGCACTTTGACAGGCAGGTAAAAGCAAAAATTGAAAAAAACCATTTGTGTATTTTAAGGTTTAAATAAAATATAATATACCTCGATAACTTTTGATATTCCACTACATAATTGAGAAACATATGGTAGTTTTTAAAAGATTTCATAAAAAGTGACCAATTTACGCTATTAAGAATTAAATTAAAAAAGCCCCGAATTAAATAATTACAAAGATATTACCATTATAAGTCGAATTAAATTTCTCGTGTGTAAAATCCTAATTCTGCCAGTAATTGTGTGTTGATTTTTTGCCCTGAGAAAAAGTTGAAAATACAGTGAAGTTTTCGAACACAAATAAAAGCAAATGTAAGTGTTCTCTTTTAATCATCAAAAGTTCAAGTTCAGAATCATGAAACACGTTGGAATGTTTTGAATACATTTTGAAGTCTTATCATAAAAAAAAGTAATGAACTCTTTAGTCAATATATACATTGTTAGCTTAATTGCAATGATTCTGAACAATTTTTAAAGAGAGTAGCCTCACAACTAATGAATCGCGATGAGTTTACGAAAAAGTTGATCCGTATGAGCCAATTAAATGTTTGAAACTTAGCTTGGTAAGCTTGTTAGTGAAAAATTTTTGCAAACGAATTAAGTAGGTGGAGGTGAAAAACCAAAAATGAAGAAAAGCGAAAAATCTGAGCAACGGAAAACAAAAAGTACTTGACTTCTTCATTTACTTCTCTTTTTGTAAGTTCTTGTCCTTAGTTTAATGGAAACTAGTAAAATGCCAATTAAAACTACATAAAGACTTATAAAACAAGTAAAGTGGACCTTTTGCCGACGACAAACTGCGGAAACATAAAGAAAAGAGGAAAAAAAAAGAAGCAGGCTTTCGTCTGCAGAATGACCAAGTTCATTGAATACGCAAACGTCACCTTGTAACTGACATAGACACATTAAGCCTTTAGGTTGTTCGAAGATCAGTTCCTTTAATAGATGGCTTAGAGTTAGAAAGCATTAGTGGTCCGTGAACAGACCACTAATCGAAATAAACTTTTCGGTTTGCACAGAGTAATTTCACAGTCAACGTCAATAATCAAGTTCAAAGTGTGACATTACATTTAAAATTAATTTACAGAAGACAACAAAAACAAAACAACAACAAAAATTGCCCTCCAGTTTTATCTATGAAACCAGATGATTATACCCGAATATTAGTATTTAATTTATAATTACAAGATCAAATTTAGTTATGAACTAAACTATATTTAGATTGGGTTATCTGACTATTAAATT
Organism: Idris sp. 1 HC-2018; assembly: GCA_022817325.1. NCBI lineage: Eukaryota > Metazoa > Arthropoda > Insecta > Hymenoptera > Scelionidae > Idris > Idris sp. 1 HC-2018. The sequence goes on along the minus strand of JABFPM010000831.1, from coordinate 18,375 downwards.
TCAACTAAGTAACAAAATGATATATTTACTCGACTATTTAACAGAAAAGGTGATTCAAAATATTAGTTGATCATTTAAGACCAACAAAATTCATTCAAAATCCACCAAGTGAAATTAAGTTAAACAATTGTTAATAACCTAATCTGGATTCCTTTTTTTTATTAAAATAGTATTTAACCATTCTTTCAGCCAATTAATTTCGAAGAATGTGCTCAACGACTTTGAAATAAATGAATGACGCGGCGTTATTTTGCAGTCTACGAGAATAAAAAAAAGCTACCACCAAGTAGTTTAGGGGCGCAATAGAAAAAGTCGTGGGAGATAAATCATTTTCCACAGTGGGGGCAGGTGTGGTCGCAGTGGTCGGGGGTTTTCTTAATGTTGCGATATTTTACGGGAAAGTCTTTAAACCTAATATATCGTCGGCAGTAATTAAATAGAAGTTACAACGGATTGAACGCGAGGGGTATGTATTGTCCGCGCTTTGATAATGCCCACCCTTTTGCCGCGGGACAAAAGTTTCGCTGGCCTTTCGTATCTGGGAAAAAGGCACGGCCAATAATTTAACCGCACAATGGAATCCATGAAAAATGATCGGACGAGCTCGTTACTTTTTAACTTCATGATATTCGACGATAATACTTTGCAAAAAATCAGTATGCAAATTGCGTCCCTCCACAGAGAATCGAATTTCAGTCACATTTTCTGAAGGCAACGTTTTCATTAATATTCACTAATACCTGCGTTTTTTAAATTAATACAACACGAAAAAGATGTCAAATTATCACATCAAATGAAAATGTTTTCAAAATCTTTTCAACTTTATTAAGTTTACATTCTTACTGGGAAAAAAAAAAAAAAAATCTCCGGACTTCTAAAGCAGGTAAAAAATCAGGAGAATGAGAAAATGATTCAACAGCTGAACTCAAAGTTTGAAATATTTCATCCTAACATTCTCATACGAGATTCTTCTCTCAACTAGTGTCGTCACCAAGCCTCAATTTATGTACGTCACAGCAGCCTGTTGCTTCCATTTCTGGTTCGCCAGTTCATTTTAGGCCTATATAATACAAGCTATTTTAACACTCCTGTGGCTTATTTCCGTGCATATGAAAATCGGTCTAAAAGAGCGAGCAACATGAGCCAAAATATTCCATTTCATGCATTTATTTTCCACGTTAATTACCCACATAAATTCTTGCTCTAATGCAGAATTACATTAGGGAAAGGAAAAAAAAATCTCAACTGCTTTATTAAATGATCGAAACATTTTCGATCAAATAATTGGAGAAGACGTAATTTACATTAAGGCAACTTTTTTTTTTTAATAAGAAAAACGTGATTTACTGGGCACAGTTAATTAAATGAGAAAAGACGAACCCCATAAAGACAGAGCCAAACGCTATGAAAACCGCAATTTATTCTTCTACTTTTCTTCCCAGTCGCAAAAGAAGTTTTATTCAGTGGCAGAGTTTAAGAAAGCTTTTCTACTTAATGAAAACTACAAGTGCTTGAAAGATTTTTAACCTCAAACTTTTGAGCTTGTTCAAATAGGTCTAACTTGATTCGTGTAAGGTTTTATTTCAAAACTCTTAAGCAAATCATTATAACACAAGCTTGTCTTGAATATAACAAAATTGAAAAATTGTTATCAGAAATTGATAAGACAGTTAATAATGGAGTCGAACAAAATTGATATAGATCAAGCTCTAACATTTTTGTTGAAAGATTAAAAAGCACGTCTTCTTAATTTTGAAAGTATACCTCTGCATATAAAAACGAATGTATTCTTTCCTTTTTATCGAAATGATTGATGTAAGAATCAACTCTTTTGAATGGTTCGGTTTTCCCCTCATTTACTGGATGTTTTTCAATATACTGCGGGATGCACAGGAATGAAGATTGATACACAAGGAAATAAAATTATTTTATAACGTCGCCTTACGATGCGTGGCAAGTTTTCCATAAAGCTGCCATTGATGGTTACCAAACAAACGCGTGACAGCTTGAAAAACCTCGAGTAAAGTAAGAAAAATAGGTTTATTAAGGGATCCCAACTGATAAACGCTTGCTTTCAAAATTTCCCTTCGAAGATAATGTCTCGGCAACACTGCGCGATAAAGTATACGGATGTAAGCTGCATTATGAAATATTTAGAAATTTATTACCAGCAATAACATTAGCGCATATAGCTCAGTGTTTTATATCTTAGGGATTTGTGGAGTATATTTCATCGGTACTATTGATTAGATTAATTTTGTAATGGCCCACTACGAAGGACGGAGATACATTGAAATATTATGATCGTTAAATTTCCTTCTGCGTTCGTTGAAAAGACGTAACGTATCGATTTACTGTGTGCAATTTATACACAATATCGAATGATTTAGACATCCGAAATGTTCTACTTGAATCTATCAAATTACAAATTGAGCTTCAGTTGTATTTTTCGTAATTGTGTATACAATGTTACTAAATTAATATCTACAATACCTATCAAGTTAATTTTTGTTTATTAATTACTTTGATTAGAATTTCATATGTTAATTTTATGTTTTGAAATGGGGGTCTAGTTTGCTGACAAAATTAACGTCTAATTTACAACTAATGCAGACAACAAAATCAGGATAAATGAGTCTATCTTGTAGTGGTGTTTGCGTGCAAGAGTCAATATTGATACCTTTAAATGTTCCCTCAAAGAACAAACTTTTATTATCAAATAAAAAGCCAGAGCTCGTGCCTTTAATTTCAGAGTAAGAGCACTTCATAACTAAGAACAACATTTGGCGCCGTCTGTAATTACAATAACTTGAGAATACAAGCAAAAAGAAAGCTTAGATTTGCGTGCTCGTCACAAATAAAATATAACCAGTTTTTCTAGTCTTAATCAAATTGTAATATCTACTCGTGCAGAATATTTTTTGTACATTTGTCAACACAAGTAATGCATCTTTTTATGCTCAAGTTTTATGTTGAAAAGATGACATTGAAAAAAGGTATTCCTCACATGATTGCACGATCTGATAATGACACTTTGCTTACAAGCATAATTTAACATAAGTATAAGCTACACATTTGCATACCTTAAGAGACAAGATTAGCCGCCTTTCGTAAATAGGCAAACTTTGTTACAGCTAAAGTTTGACCACACTTTTTCGAGTCTTGTTAACAAACATATAAGAATCGACACCTAAAACTTGGCTAAGAGTTTTTGTAAAACAAAAACTTGATATCTCATGCAGAAACAGTATCAAATTAATGACGCGAATTTCAAAATGAACATTCACGCCATTCAAATAAATACATTCTGCGTTTACTTTGCGCTATAATTTTATCTTTGAGCCATAACTCTGGTTACTAATTCATGCGATAAAGCTTACTGCTTCACTTTTATTTGGTGCTTTTAATACGATTGAATTGCATGCTGCTAACTCATTAAGAATCTAACAAGGTCGTTGATAGTTGCACGAATGATGTGGCAGGTTTAAAGTATTTACTTAAATTAAGGAATTTCATTTAACGACGTGTGTCAAAGTGAACATTTTCACGCTCTTTTGGCCCAACAGAAACGTGTAAACGTTTTCATGACAAGTATTTTTAGCTAAATCGTATGCATAATATTATATAAGAAATATCGTATTTTGAAAAGTAAATAAAGCTAGTGCATAAGCAAAGTATTCACCATGTTTATGCTGTATAATATAATGACCTTTTTATTCACAATTTGTCGTAAATAAGTCAGCTGAATTTGAAAGGCAATAATTTTGTGCTGAAAATTGAGGTAAAAGGTTAGCAGAACTGCGTTATGAAAACTTAGTAAATATTAATATGCGACAATGTATGCTTTTTCATTACAAAAGCTTAGTGTGTTATTCTGAATATTATGACACGCGAAACATCGAACTTGTGTTATAAAGGCAGAGCTTTCAAGACGACGCATAACATTATGGTAAGACAGGGTTGTTCGCAGTGGCGCAAAAGCGGTCATAAAATCGCAAGCGTAACTAACACCATCATCATATGAAACTTGTAAATCCTATATCGCGGGGATGCTCGGTTTTATAAATCCTGTAAAACGATGCTTGCTTTATTATTACTTCGTGTTGTCTCACGTGCGAGCCGTATATCCCGGAGAAATGAAAATAAAATAGCTATACTTGATGGCATAATACGTACAGATATTAACAAAACATAAAAAACAACTAAATTGCTTTTAAAAATTTACACTATTAGTCTACAATTTTGAGAAAATAAAAAAAAGTTTCAATTTTATTTGTTAATTATCTCGGCTGATTTTGCAGATAATCGCAAATTACTTTTTTTGTGCAGAAAATTGTAATTTTCAAATTCTAGATAGAAATGTAATTTGCTTAATTCCCGTGGTTGTGACGTCTCAAAATTTACAAAAAGTCACTATTTGGAATGAACATCTCAAATGGTATTATGTCCTTTGAAAATGATTGAAAAACCTTTTTTTCATAAAGAATAACTTACAGAATATTTCTATAATGGTCTAACAAATTTGGCCAGCAGTTAAACATAGTTTTTTGTTTTCTCAAAAATTAATAGTTTTACTAGAGGGTTTTGTAATTTTGTTTATTTTTTTATAAAAATTGTCTGCAAGACATTCTCAGTGCTTCAAGAATTCTGACAATTTTCTTTTAGAAACAAAACAAATTCTAAATACAAAAATCAAAAGCTAAACAATCTTTTGAACAACAAAAATTATTTGCAATTATCTGCAGAAATGAACAAAATAAGCAAAAATGAAATTTAATTTTTTTTTTCATACCCGTGAAAAAAATGCGTGTTACATGCATGTAGTACGCGTGTAACACGCATGCTATACATGTATGTAACATGTATGTCACACGCATGAAACAAGCATTGCCAATAGGTCTCGTGGATTAGTGGATAAGGTGCGTGTCGTCGATGGAAAAACAGCAGCAGCAGGCAAGAGTTCGATTCCCGGCAAGGCAACATTTTAATTTCTTCATTATTTTCAAAATTATTCTACATGACTGGACAAGTGCGCAGAACAAATTTACAAAATCAACAAATAAACATTGTTATGATATTTATTTTTTAAATAAATTTTTTAATATTGAAATAAATAAGCTAAACACGCGTGTTGCATATGTTTTACATGTGTGTTGCATGTATGTTGCACATATGTTAAGGCACGCATGTTACATGTATATTTCATGTGTGTAACATACATGCTACATACATGTAGCACGCATGTTTTTTTTTCACGAGTACTTTTTGACGTGCCCAAACTTTTGACCAGTAGTGTACAATTTTATTATTCGACCAATAATAAATCAAACTGATTTCTCCAACCAAAGTTGGAAGAAGCAAAGAAGATAACGAGAGTTTATTGTAAAATAACACAAACAAAAATTTCTCATTCACGCTTTAATAACAATGCCTTGAATAATAACAATATCAAAAAGATGCACTTAATAAAGAAATCATTAAAAGTTAGTTATGTTGCTGCCACTCGAATTGGCTTTATATAACATTTTAACAGGAAACAAGTTTCTTTGTCTTATTAAAAGCCTTCTGTTTTCAGCTCATTTTGTTGAAAAAAACGAAAGAATGCAAGCATCTCTTCATTATATTTGACTAGAGAGACGGTCTAAATTTTATTCAGTATGTAAATTATAGGTTAATTATTCTGAGAATTTTGTCGTTAATTCTGTACAAGAATGAAGCATTCATACTTCGCACCACTCGGTAATTCATGAGACAACTTGTGATGTAACGTTATTACGCAAACGAAGATGAATTCTACGCGTGAAAGTCAAGAGAGAACCACTGTGAATTTCCAACAGCTGCCGGGGTTCGCTTTTTGCTTCCTGCACAGAGAATTGAAAAGCTAAAGTTTCGAAAATTTTGGTCGTTATACTACCCGTGCAAAGGCAGAACTATCTAACTTCTCGTTCATTAAAAATTGCAATCTCCTGTTGAGTTACTGAAAAACTAACTTCATAGCGTCAGAGATTATTTTGGGGAATCAATTTTCGCGCTCCATTGCAGTGAGGTTGCGCTTATAAATTCGAATGTTTTGACTCTCGTTGATATTTTGTGGTGGACGTTGAAACATTTGGTTTCCCCGTCGTGAAAGTTGAATTGCGCAATACACAAAATATCGTTTCAATCGTAGGGCTAAAAAGCCACTGCCTGAAGAGTGCTTCAAAAGCAAAGGAAATGAATTTAACCATTTAACTCAAATGTTCAATTAAACTGACGACAAAATAACTTTATTATTCGAATACCACTGCACTTCGACTTTAAAAATTCATAACTAAGAACAAAGTATTTGGTAGTTTTTTTTTTATTTATTTATTTACTACACATTTATTTTAATTTAATATAAAAGGCAATAAACTACTTGTAAAAATCATTTATTAGAGTACTAAAGTGCAAGTTTTTTTAATCATACTGTTTCTTAGGAACGCTTATTGTTTTGTACAATTTAGAAATTAGTTTATGATTTTAATATAATTGTTAGAGTAATTCATAATTTAGATTCTTAAGAAAATTTACAATATATGCATTACTAATTTTATGACATGACAATTCAAAATACTTATGTTTTTACGAAAAAAAAAAAACTAAATCCGACTAAAGCTATAAATTCTTTCAAAACTTAAAAAACTGCAAACATGTGTCTATTTTTTTTTGAAAAATGATTTTCGACGCTTTCGTTACATCTGATCGAAAAATTGTCGTCGAGCACCGAGGATCATTCAACTTTCACTTTTTTTTAAAAACACCGATTTCAAAGCAATCGAAAGTGATGCAACTCGCGCGCACAGACACCCACGTCGACTTGGGCTGGTTCTTTTTTCTTTCCAAACAACCAATAAAATGTCATAGTTTTTTCATAAGATTTAGGACACGAGTTTTTGGGAAAAGTGGAATTTGTGAAGGCAGTTGAAGAGTCATAATCAGCGATTTTCGGCTGCTTCAATTTTAGTCTTTTCTAGTGTCTCGATCTAGAATACACATTTTACCAAAGTATTTTCTCCTCATCGGATGTTAATACTTTGTGCATTCGTTTCAATCCTCACACAATCATACATTTTCCAAAAGCTCGTTCCTGCCCTTAACGTCATCCATGTTTTCGGTGGTTTGTATGCCTTTGAGGCTTTTCCACACAGAGTCAATAAAAGATTTGTATACCTTTGACTCAAAAATATTTGCTTTTATTTAATAACCCTTTCCCCAATCCAGTAAAAATGCAGTAAAAATTAAAAAATTTATACACGACAAAACACATACGTTTGCAATTTTTATTGTTCGTGTAACAACTAGAACAAGTTGATGTTTATTTTTTGCAATTATAATATTGATTAGTTTTTAATGCACTTACATTTTATCTGTACAAAGTTATTAATTTGAAAAAATGTCATAGTATTGTAAGATCTTTTATGATTAATGATAATAACTAAATTTTTCATTTTGTTTTATGACCTAAAATAAAAATAAAATATAGCTTTATCAGAATCATCGATGTATATTATGATTAAAGTAGTTAAATTTTGATTAGAAACATTATTTGTCTCCAAAATGATTTGGCTGAAAAATTTAATATTATGATTTTTTTTATTTAAATAATTTAAAACTTCAATACAGACACATTTTAAAATTTAAAATAAATCCTTGTCAATAAAATACAATGAAATGTAAAATAAATGGAAAATAGAATAACTTGTTATTTGCTCTATGAGATAGAAACTGGATAAAATTAATATTAAAATAAAAAAAGTATAATGTTTAATAAAAATAATAATCAATGCAGCTATTTTAATTATAATTTATGTTTAGTATTTGAAATATTATTAAACAGATTTAAATAATATTAATCTGTTTTAATTCTATTCTTTAATTGTTTTTATTCAATGCTTTAATTTTTCTGTATTTGTATACACATAAAATTAAAGTTGTGATAAAAAATATAAAAGTTAGATTAATATACAGATGATTTCCTTTTCCTTTACGTACTTGAAAAAGAAAAATTTCTATTTGAAGGTTTTGATGCATAAAGCAGTTGAGAATAATAAAAAGGATTTAATAAATCTGAGTAGTAGAAAAGCCCATTGAATTGAGTTGTTTGATGTAATTTTTTTTCTCATTGAATAAGTTAAAATTTGCTGTATTAATATAGCATTAAGTTAAATTAATTTGTTCAAATGATTTTAGATATCAATTAATATGTTAATCCTTAATTCAATGTGTAATGTTTGAAAGTTGTTTTACAGTTTTGCAAATTTAGGCTTTGTTTCAACAGTTTTTTTTTTTTTCAATATCTTTTTACATTTTATGAAATCGATTTTTCATTATGAACAAATTTATAACTTTTGATTATTAAATTTGATATCAAATATATCTCACTTCTTTTTTTACCTTGACAGAACTAAACCTTGTTTTAGAATCCTATTTATGAAATTTATTTATTTCGAATTAGTAAATCAGGTTATTAGTTCGAAGTATAACCTCAATAATCGGAAATGAATGATTAATCTCAGTATTTTTAGATTTATTGGATTTTAATTAGCATTTTTCTTCAATTCGTTCGAAATAAATATGCAATTTATCCCATCAATTTTCGATATCTAATAAGAATTAAATGTCTAAAATTGAACACAACTTGTAATAAAGCTATTTTTAATGATTCATCTTAATTGTTTATCAAAGCTTTAATTTGTTGTTCACTGCGTAAATATTGTTAATTATGTATATTTAACAGAAATATATATACGTTTCAACTATTGCACACGTTTCTTGAAACTTGTTAGGAAATTGCCGTCAGCAGGCTTTTACGACGCAAACCTTACCATTGCTGTGTTTATATCGTTCAATTTAGTAGTATTTGCTTAACTCTATTAATTCAGATCATCACACGAAACATTCACTGCTGACGAAAGATTTTCAATTAAACATTCAGTTCACCCAACTTAAACATTACGTTAAAAATGTATACACCAAAACATCGCCGAAAATCATTATTTTTCATACGAATATCGTATTAATTTTATGACTCTAAACTTTTACCTATCTGTGAACCATAACTTAACAAATTTTATTCTCTAATTAATCGTTAATCTACCTGCTATAAAATAAAAAAACAAAAACCATACGATAAATTTATTTGAGCTCGCTCAAACAAGCGAAAAACGTATGATTAAAAATATATACTCGATGATTCAATAAAATAAGCAAAATAAAACGAAAAAAACATCAAATCTCCTGCATTATATAAGCCCGACGTCATTGGTGAGATTTTAATCAACATAGTTTACCGGTTCAGCTAAGCTGCGCGATGTAAACATGTTCATTTAGCAATTGCGGTAACTACAAATAGGACCTGCACTTCCGGTTGCACGAGTCCTTTTGCTAATCGCATGATTTTTCCGGTCATTAACTGTCAGAGCTGCGCTGTAAAATAATCTGCACGTGTCTCTTTCATTGGCAATAATTATTTTGCTTGAGAGGCAGGGCAACAGTATGCAAATTAGAAAGCAAAGTATGGCGCGTTCTTCGCAACTTTAGCTGTTTAATTAAGCGACTTTTTTAGTCTTTAAAGAAGAACAATCTGTTTTTAAAGACTAGTATGGTTGGGCTTTTAATTTGAGAGGGGAGGTAAACACAGCTCGCCGACGAGCATTAAAAGTAAAGTTAATGTTAAAGAGAGAAAGAAAACAACGTGAAAATCCGTTCGGCACATACGTATCAAAAGCTGCCAGAGTGTATACTGAACGCGACACGTAGAGGATCAAGCCAACCAGCCGGCGTATAATTCTGTTTGTTTATGGTCGGTTTGCTACTCGATTTTTCGTCGTAATGGACGTGTGTGCCTTGACAAACGAGCTCACCTGCATTTTTATCTGAAAAACGCATAAGCTTTGCGGTCCTGGGCTTTTATATCTGTAAAATAAATGCACTTTTAAAAGGATGAAACAAGGATGCGATCTGACTGTTTATAAGTCACTTGTATGTGTTGTCTTCACGTCAAAACAAAATTTTTGTTATAAATTGCAAGTGCCATTTATTTAGTGATATTAGTCATTAATATTGGCTGTTCGAATAAAGTACACTGGAAGAACAAAAAGTACTACCTATTTATAAAAAATTCATTATAGCTGTCTGTAGATAAGTTAAAAATGGGTTTTTGGTTTGAGTGTTTAACTTCAATAAGTCATAATTTTAAAATTATCGACATTTTTTGCAGAATTTTTCAAGTTTTAAGAACCTGTAATGAAAACTTATTATTTTCTTGGTTTTAAAATATTTAGGCACTATTGTAAAAATAAGGGTTAAAATACTTAAGTTTGCAGTTTTTTAACGCTTTCTAATCTCAAAGTAATAAATTACTCATTTGATAGTCACTCAATTGCTTTTATGATTTGTAATATGCAATATCACAGACAAAATATCACAGATTTTTTTTTACAAGATTCAGTTTAAATATGTATAATAATAAAATAAAATATCAAAAATCGAAAAAATTGATTGAAAAGTAATTCAAGTTGTATTTAAGGGGACGTCCCAGTGAAAATTTCATGAACTTTTTACGACATCTTTCATATAATTATAACAAACTTTTCTAATTTAAGCACTATCAAAATTCCATTAATACAGTTTCTTCGTCTTGTTTCAAGGAACATTAAAAAAACAAAAAAGAAAAGCAAATTGGTCCAATAGATGCTTAAAAGAATCGTTTGAAAAATAGTCATTTTTCAAAAGTTATTAAGAAATTATTTTAACAATCTAAAACTTTATGAAGTTTTCATACTTTTTTATTGTTATATTAACAATAACAATTCAAATAAAAACAAATCACTGAAATCGATTAGTAATTGGCCATTTTAGCCATTTCACTGGAATGTCCCATTAATAAATTAAATATATCACATATTGTAAACAAAGTACGCGTGCAAGATTGATACAAGGTTCCCGGGAAAAAAAAGGCCAAATAATTTTTTTAATCTATTGTTGTCATTTAAAAACAAAATAAAATACATAGGTTTATATAACCCGGGAAAAAAATTCCAGGTCTGATCAGACTCAATTGTATATACAATTTAATCAAAATTCAAGTCTCATTTGATCTGATCAGACCTGGACGTTTTACCCCGGGTTAAATGAACCTATATATTTTATTTTGTTTTTAAATGACAACAATAAATTAAATAAAATAATTTTTTTATATAAAATTGGTGTATCTTATCTTATCTTACTTCTTACTAGTCTTACTAGTCTTATCTTACTAGTCTTACTAGTCTTATCTTACTAGTCTTACTAGTAGTATGTAATTCTTAAAATATATTTGTTTGACCGTTTAGAAGTCGAAAACTTTTGCACCAATCAATAAACGGGTTGAAATGGGTTGATTTACACCTTTTTCTGTGTGTCTTAGGATATTAAAAAATTTTTGTCTTTACTTTTTTTTTTCTTCTTCTTCTTCTTGTGTGGGGTCGATTTTTGGGTTACTTTGGGGTGATTTCGCTGTGATTATGTGGTGATATTGGGGTTATGTGTGTGATTTTAAGATGTTTCTGGAATATTTCTGGGCAGATGTTGGAGTCATTCTGAGGTGAATTTGGTTACTTTCTGGGGTCATTTTGGGGTATACAATTTTGATTGTTCTACATTTCTTTTAGATATAAGCTTTTGTTGTCTGTCATTATCTCTTAGAAAAAATCGATTTCTTTTATATTGGGATTATTAAAGGTAATGTTACGATTATTTTGAGGTCATTTCGGATTCATTTTATAACTTTTTTGCGTCTTTCTGGACTATCTCAGGATCTTTTTGGATTCATTTTACATTCTTTTGAGGTCTTTTTAGGACTATTGTGGGATCTTTCTGGGATTGTTATAATACATTTTTGAGGTTTTTCTAAGTATTTTTGGGATCATCCTGGGATTATTTTGAGGCTATTTAAAGATTATTTTGGGACTTTTTGAGGTCATTCATATTTCTTTCTGAGGAAATTTTGGAGTCAAATTGGGATCATTTGGGGTTTACTGTAGGGCCATTTTTATGATATTTGGGGCATTTTAGGGTCATTCCAGAGTCTTTCTGATGTATTTTTAGTGTCAACTTGGAATCATTTAGTAGTTATTTTAGGATCATTTGTAAGACTTTTTGAAATAATTTCAAAACCATATTGAGATCCTTCTGAAGTTCTTCTAAGGACAATTATTGAGCCTTTTTAGGGTCATTTCAGGATCGTTTTCAGGTCATCCAAAGACCATTTTAGGATCTTTTTGGGGTAATTTTTAGACCATTTTGGAGCCTTTTTGGATTTATTTAAGGACCTTTTTGAAGTCATTCTGGGGTCATTAAAGAGTATTTCTGAGGTTTTCTTGGGTCTTTTTTAGATCATTTAAGAGTTATTTTGAAATTGTTTGATAAGAGTTATTTTGGGATTATTTAAGAGGCATTTTAAGGACCTTTTGGGAATATTTTCTGACCATTTTGGAACTGATTGAGATTTCTTCAGAGATCTTTGTGGAACGAATTAAGGTTCACTTTTAAGTCTTTTTAGAGTCATTTTAGGACTATTCTGAGATTATTATAGGGTCATTCGAGTCTTTCTGAAGTAATTATGGAATTATTTCTAAGTTTTTTTGGCTCATCCTTGAGTTTTTTTTCACTTTCAAGATTTCTATTTATGATTACTTTTTGTTTGTATTATTATAAGGTCATTCAAGATTTGTGGAAATGTCATTTATGCTTTATCCGAGCCTTTCGAGATAATCTAGAACAACTGTTTTTGATACATCGAAAATGGTTTTGCTGTTATGTTCATATGAAAAAAATTATAAAATTTGTTTAAAACCATTTTCTGATTTTAATGTTCTATTTAATATGAACTCGTACTGTCACGTGATTTACAATCTACTATTTTCTGTTGACACATTCATGTACTCGAGCGAAGCCGGGTTTTCAGCTAGTTTATATATAAATAATAATAAAAAGATTAAAGTAAAAAACAAACTGTTATAAAGTGTGACAATTTTTTTGTAATATTTTGTCTTGTGATTTTATTTTTCTGATATTTTGTCGTGTGATTTTGTTGTTGTTGATATTTTGTCGCACTACTGTTTATTATAACTTCATCAAAAAAACCTGTCATTTTCTATAAAAAAATGTTTATTAACTTTGTAACCAGTGACTTCATACAAATTTTTAAAGCTTGAAAAATTCTACGAATTATTAAATTAAAATTGAATTTTATGTTTTTTTAATATGTATACAGGTTTGCAAACAAGTATCAAATATTGAATTATTCAATCATATAAATGTTTGATAATAAAAACTTATTAATAATAATTTGAAATATAGTGCATATGGTTTTGACAAAAAATTAATGAGAAAAGTCAATTCATATCAGACAATAAATACAGATTTACAGGTAAAAGCATTTGCTATCTTATTACCAAAAAAACTTTTAATTTCTTAAAAGCTTTTCTAATAATTTGATTGGTAATACTCATTATCAAGACAATTTAGAAGAAAGAAGCCATGTATTGATATTATTAACCCAAGTTTTCAAAATTTACGAAATAAAATATAATAATCAAATTTTTTTAAATCCAATCAAAAAAATAGACTGCAATCAATTTTTAATATATTCAAATCAAATTTGACTTTATACACATTTTATTGATATAAATTTTCAGTTCTGAGAAACTTTTATATTATTTTTTAAGTTGTGGCATGATTGATTGAAATTCAGTATAATCAAAACTGAGTTGACCTAAATTAAATCTAATTTTACAAAATTTTATTTAATTAAATATGAAATTCAAACATATAATATTATATTCATCGAACCTTCTATGTCTGTTTTAAAATGAAAAAATTAAACTCTTTATATTGATCGGATTTAGGTTTTGTCATTCACATTTGCTAATATTTAAACTGAAGATGTTAAATATGATAAATACATTTGCAAAAATTAAACATTAAGTTTAATGAAAAAAAGTTTAACATTTTTCTAAACAGAACTGTGCAATGTTTTTTAAAAATTTAGTCTGATCTTGAGTAAGCAACTTAGTGTGCTCATCGATATTGATATTTAATCTACTTTTGTACAGCTCTTAGAAAGATTATACTTAAATCACTTTTCGGGAAGAATTTTCATTCATTTGTAATCGCATTGAATGTTTATATATTAACTGCAATTATGTTATTATAATTTTCTTTGTCTGCAGAAAAATAATAGTAAAATAAACTATTTACCATATTTATTTAATGTACTGATTTCAATTGCGATCAGAAATTTTATGAATTTTTCAAGAGTATGTACACGAGAAAGTTAATAGAATTAAAAAGGAGAATAGTACCTATAAAATAGTTATTTTTAGTATCCATAAATCCAAGCACTAAAGTTAAGTCAAGTCTTTGTATTTTCGATTCTACATGTTCGATCGTTTTCCAATGTTCATGTATACTCATTGACAAGATATTTACGGCATACTTTTGTGTTATTATAAAGTAGCTGTAAATACTTATTCCATCAAAACAAATAATAATAACGACTGAAACATTGTGGTTTTAACTTTTCTGAAAAACAATCAATAAACATAATAAGAAATTTATGTTTTACAAACAATTTTACATATTAATTAATTATTGATTGATGTATTTATTAAATTTATTATTATTTAATTATTTGAGCAATAATTTAATACTTAAATATTGTAATTTTATTTTCCAGATAACCTGGGAACAAACAAAGAAATCATCAAAGCGGATTATTAACATGTTCAAAAAATTGATAATATCTACTGGAAATCAAAATCAGTTATATTTATGACTCTGCTTTCAAACATATAATCTAAAAATTGTAATGTGAGATGTTAAAAATTAGTTTGGAGTTGATTATCAAAACAAAAAATTTTGAATAAAACGTAATTTATTTGCAAATTAGATTTTTTATGACATTCTAAATTCAAACATCTCATGCCATTATATTGTAATAATTCACAACATCTGCGTTGTATGAAATTCTTCTTTTTAGTGAGAAAATGTAAATTTTAATAAAGTTTGTAATATTGATCTTGGTTTTTTTCTCTTAACATCAATTGCAATATATTGTATTCAACTAATATACTGAAAATCAATAAATTTTATTACACTGTTATAACAACAATTATTTTCTAAATTATTAACTTAAAAATAATAATAAAATATAATAAACTAAATTAAATGTAAAGAAACAGTAACTTATTTGTGGATTTTTTCAGTAAAAATCAGTGCAACCGCTTCATTGATTTCTTTTATTGAAAGAGTTGTATTCAAATACATCATTCTCACATGCGTTTTTCGCACGAATAAACGCATAAGTACTCGCAAGATCATCTAGGTTAGTAAATCTATGTCTTTTTCAAATTTATCTGAATGTACTTTTTTTTAAATTATATACACTGCAAGTTTTATATCAAAAATTTTCTACCACTGTACATATTTTATCGAATAGCTAAACATATTTGATTCTTTAAAGTTAAATCAGATTTTTTCTCAATTAATTATACTTTATTTTTAGTAGCATTAAAATCACGTTTATAATCGCGTTAGAAAACGCAATACTTTTTTCTTTGAACATCACAGCTAAATTATTTTTTCTACAAAGATATTATCCATATTAAATTATAAGTATAAACTGACTTTAATTTGTCGTAATAGAACAAAAACTGTGAAATGATCTTACTTAATTTATTAACAGTTTATTTCAATTGCAAACGCATATTAGAACTTGCGATCAAATTCTTCGTAGCATTAAAACATCAATCACCCTAATATCCCCTTCTGAATAATTTAATGTTCCAAAGTGTAATCCAAGTCTTTGGGGGTATTACAAATTGAACATCTTCCCAGGGAAGAGTTCACCAAAGATACATTTTGATGACATCCTTAATCAGCGTAGATATAGAATTCCGACAAAATGAATATACGTGGAAAGTTGAAAATGGCATTACCGCCAATGCAACTCTCTTAATAGCTACATGTTGCTGAGCTATTAGAAACGAGCGAACTTTCTAGCAATATAAGTTTCAATTGGATTAGCAAACGGCAAAGTAGAATGTTATTTCTCGCACGACATAAACCGCTGTTTGTAAGAGGTAAGTATAAAGGGGCCAAGAAAACACAAGAAAAAGAGGTTAGCACTGACATCTTGTGTTTTTGAAAACATCCTGCATTGCATGTCATAGTAGATAAAGATAAATAGATTTTCATTAGAAAAGTATCTATAAATTAAGCAAGAAATATGCTGTTCTTGTTTGTAAAAAAAAGAAATCTTTAATTTTACGTAAATATTGGCCAGAAAAGTCTTGTCGCTTTTAACACTAAATCATAAAATATTGCAAACTTGGTTGCTCTTCTTCCACTATTGGCTAGATGTTTCTTTTTTTCTGTCACTCTGCAACATTGGACTGGACAGTGGCTTTCCAAAGCTAATAACAATTCATTTCGAGCATTGTAACTTAGTTTGGGAAAATTCTATTTTTATTTACCTTGAAATGTAATTTAAAAGAAAATGCATTTTGAGCATGTTTTATTATACATAAAACATGATAAAAGTGTTAGAACAATTTTTTTCTTTCTCGAAGATTAAAATAGAGTCTGATGAATGTAAGAAAGGGTGACTAAATGGGTCGAAGATAAAAACGATTGAGTTGCAAGATAAAACAAAGGGGACTTTCAATCGTAAGAAATCATAAAAAGGGAGTGTTCAGAGGGTATCAGAATATGCTGACAAAGTAGGCACTTGATATAATGCTGAGAAACGAATACGATAAATGGCAGTAAATTCAATATAATTGACGCAGTAATCTTCAACAGCAGTATACGTCACTCAGATCGTACTGTATATCAGAGTTCTTAATGGTTATTGAATTAAGCAGGGAAGAAACTCAGTACAAGTTACATATGCAGATTCCAATCTCCATTTTGAGATGCTGGCTTTATATAGTCTCTTTTTTTCACTTTATGGCACAGACATCGTAAACTCTGCGTGATTACGACACTTAAAGCTGGTCTAAGGCTTTACAAAGTACTTAAAACTTGTCTTTAGCTTTTAATTACTGTACTGTGCTGTATACATTGTATAAAAAACAACATTTTCACCTCATTATAAGGTGACCAAGAAACTCCAAAGGTTCTTACAAATGTATTCTTTTATTTTGAAGTGTACGAATTTTTTGTCTAATAACATGTATGTTGTAATTGTAAAATTATTTTGAAATAAGCACGACTTGTTATGCTGAAATCTTTTTAACACTGTGTTTGAAATATTTTTCTGAGTTTCTGTTACTTTTGGAAAATATTCTTTTTCAGCTATAAAACTTCAGCTTTGACATATTTTTATTCTATTCTCAAATATTGCATAAAATAGCTGAATTGAAAGAAGACAAGCTTGAAAGAAGCATAACTAATCTGCATAAATACGTCGATAACATTATATTTCACGTCTTATTTTATAATTTATTTATTATATGTAAAATAAAATCAACTCATTTCTGGCTGATAAAAAGTTTGAAAACTATTTCAATTATTCGATGACTTACTTTAACGACAAATTATTATTTATTATAAAAAATGGTGATGAATTTTTCTGGCTGTTAAAAAGTTTTGCTGACTTTTAAGTGGACTGAGATTCGCAGAATGACGAATACTTTTCACGAAGTAGGCTACGAAAAAATCAAAAGATAAAGTATAAGTTTTATAATAACCCACTAATGTGAAAAAAATTATTTACAAATCCGTGTTTGAAAAGTCAGTTAACTGTGCTTTAATTAAAACCTGTTTTTGCCAAATTAACAAGTGCTCGTCATTAAAAATTTCGCTTAAAACCCAGTTTATATTATAATTTCAACTCTCGCTGTTTTAAGGATTGGTCTTCTCCCAATTGGAATTCGTCGTACCAATGGAAAACCATTCGTAATGGAGTAAATGATAAAAGTGTGTCGCACGTGAATCGGTAACAAGGAGCTTAATACATTTTGCAGCACATTGAAAGTCTCGGCGCTCTCATAAAAATACTAAACGAAAGCGTGGTTCTGTTAATGCAGTTCACGTCTGCGATGTTTCTTTGATCTTGCTTAACAACGTTGTAAGTTACGTACGTCTCTAGATGCAAAAGTAAACAAAAATAGCATAGAAAGGAAAGAAAGAAAAAGGAAAAAAATTAGATGTCGCTCTGCTGATTTTGTTTCTTCTTTTTTTTGAAAACACGAAAAATCAAAATGGGTTTTGAATTATGGCTTCATTAGGTCCTACAAAAATCCTCAGAGGTGAAACAAAAAAGCTTCAATTTGGTTGAAAGCACACGTACTCTCTCTGTGACGCACG
>JABFPM010000830.1:0-24634 GCA_022817325.1 Idris sp. 1 HC-2018 | reverse complement strand
GAACAACTAAAAATACTTTCTCAAATATATGACAAAACCATCCACAAAATGAACAAATGTTAATATTTAACACCTCACTAATTTTTAGTTCCAAAGTTTTTGTTGGAACTGTTTTATTGTTGAAAGTTTGAAATGTATAAATATCACTTTCTACGGTTTTTCGTGTTTCTCATAATTGTAAAGAAACTTTTGTCAATTTATAAGATATTTATCTAAGTTCATTTTCATAAGTTAATTAATTAACAATAATAAGTCGACAAGCTTTCAACAGAGTTGTCGTTTCTAAACACGTATTAGTTAATATCGAAAATAAAATCTCTTTGACTTGTAATAACTGATGAAAATTAATTTAAATTTATTTATTTAATAAAATATAGTAAAAAGTGTACTTGTATATTAGCCATTGACTTTCCCGAAGATGAGTAGATAGAAATAATTGGTTTGCTTCCACCTTGAATTTTGACGAATTTTCTTGGATCTCTTGTGATAGCAATAGAACCTCCATAAGGTGCAGCAACCACCAAATTGTGAATACTCGCCTCATGTTGAAAATTAAGTGAATAAAGTTCGAATTTCCTGCAAATTAATTGGCAAAATAGTTTAATTAAACAGAAAATTGTTTAATAATATTTTTAAATACTTACCTAAAGTACACGTCCCGTCCCAGTGGGAACCAATCTGCTGTCAACATAACAGGCATTTTTGCAAATTTTTGTATTAATTCCTTTGTTGTTATTACTCATTCATTGAACTATGTTTTATGATTTTGACAGCTCCGTCAGCTGATTTTTCACCATTCAGCTTCGGCTGGAATAAAGTCAGTACGCCATCTGGTGAACGAAGCCCAAAGCTCTAAAAGTATCGTTAAAAGCAGGAATTTTCAAATTTAGTTTAGCAAATTTGTTCAATTTTTTATCTCTGAAAATGAATATCTAAAAGAGTAAAGTAAATTAAAAAACTTAATCGGAAAATTTAACAAACTTGATGTTACTGGTAATGATTAAATAACTACAATTTTTCAAATAAAGTTAAACTTCGTGTTCAAAAGAGTGAAATTTTAATTTAAAACACGTTAGTCATTAAATTATTTATGCAATCATTAAATGTTCCAGTTTGATTTTCAATATTCTCACTTGCAATCGAAAGTTATTTTTCATATCACTAAATTATCAGCAAAGATCTGCAGCAACTTTTCTAAATAATCATGATAATTTTTATTTTCATTGTACCAGTTAACAAACTTATTAACATTCCTGTGCATAATGAACATGCTTATATCACGAATAAAAATTATTTCTAAACTGAATAAAATTAAAAATTACAAAGTTCTTCGGTAAACAAATTTTTAGATAAACGATTGTCAATTAATAAATGTAATCTTTAACTGCACAATTATAAATGAAAAATTCACTGGCGATAAATTAGAAGCGCCGGTTTACTGCTTTAGCGAAGCAGAAAACCTGTCTTGTCTCTATATAGAGCTGCTCTATCCATTTCTCTGTCGAATCATTCTTTAAATCCCAGAAAGCCATCGGAGTTTCTACATTCTCATCGTCAACCAGTTTTGCCACAAGTGTCTTCAGAAATTCCGCGAAAAAAAGGAAAACGATGAGACAAACCTTAAAGATGACTAGTCTGCATGAAAGTATATTCAGTAACCTACATTTATTATATATAGAAATGAAGTTTTCTATTAAAAATAAAAAAAAGGAAAACCATTTTCCAACCACAAGTTTCCTCTTTCAATCATCCTTAATTGAAAATGTATGAAAAAAAATTTAAACTAATTTTAAAAATTAAAAAACGTTTTAAAACTATAGTAAAAAAACGAAACCAATATTAATAATTCAAATTTTATGAGCAACTTAATTTTTTGTATTTATTTATAATCAATTGAATCCTATAAAGAAGGTATATAAAAACAATAACTAATACATAACAAAACAAGTTGTTAAAAAATACTTACTTTAAAATAAAATAAATTTACAATCTAAGCAAAAGAACAAATGATATCTAAACTAAAATTGATATTTGATTTAAATAAAAGCATTATTCAAAATGTATTATACTATCTTCTGACATTGATATGTAATTAGCAGGTTCATTTAAATTGTAATATATGTTTTTTTTTCAAAGATAAACTGGAATTTTTTTATTCTTTAATTTGTTAATTTGCTAATGTATTTTACTAATTGGGGCTCCACGCTTTTATTTAAATCAAATAATAATTTCTGTTTAGATATCATTTGTTTATATTGTAAATTTATTTTTTAGTAATTTTTCAAATTAAATAAAAGCGTTTTTAAAAAAAAATTCTTAATACTTGTTGTTTATTTTATTTTTATGTACCGTAGAAACAGGTGAAGTCGGTATTGTAAATAATTAAAAACCTTTATTTTTATTATTTATAAATTAAATATCAAAAATATAATCAATGTGCAGGTGAAGTCGGACATGCCAGAAAACAGTATCAAAAAACTGTCGGAAAGACAGCGCTATTCAAATATGCGGAAGAAAACATGCTGAAAGCAATAAGAGATGTCAAAATTAAAAAGGGCAGTATTAGATCCTTCGCTCAAAAATATGATGTACCAAAATCTGCATTGAATGATAGGGTCCGTAATATTCGGACAAAAAATTTTGGTGGTCAGCAAATATTAAGCCCTAAGGTTGAAAGTTATCTTGTTGAAGGAATTTTGATTTGCTCTGAATGGGGATTCCCTCTTTCATACAGAGATATTGCTGATGTTATGCAAAAAATTTTAAACACCAAAAAATGAAAGCTTCATTCGCCAACAATTATCCTGGAAAATCTTGGCTTGCCAGGTTTCTGAAAAGACATAAAAATATCTCTATTCGACTAAGTGAAAACATCAAGAGGTCAAGAGCTGCAATAAATAGTGAAATAATTAATAAATATTTCGATAATTTAGAGTCATCATTATCTGAAATTCCACCTTCGCATATTATAAATTATGATGAAACCAACTTCATGGATGATCCGAGACAAGAACGAGTGTTAGTTAGACGTGGCACAAAACATGCTGAGAGAATTATTGACTCATCTAAGACATCGACAAGTGCCATGTTTACAATTTCTGGTGATGGAAAAGTTTTGCTTCCATTTGTAGTTTATAAATCTATTTATGTTTATGACACTTGAACAGAAAATGGTGATCCGAATGCAGTTTACAGGTCCAGTTCTTCAGGATGGTTCGACATGGCATTGTTTGAAGAGTGGTTTACTTTAATCTGTTTGTCCTATTTTCGTAAACTTGAAAGTCCAAAGACACTTATCGGTGATAATTTACCTTTGCACATTTCTAGGGAAGTTGTAGCTTTGTGCGCAAAACATGATATTAAGTTTATATTACTTCCCCTAAACAGCATTAACACAACCAAATGATGTCACCGTTTTTGCTCCGCTGAAAAAAATATCGGCAATGTTTAACCAAATGGAAGAAACGAAACCGAGATGTTATTCTTAAATCAATATTTTCTAAAATATTGAAATAGGTAATGGAAGGTGTTATAACTTGTCGACAAACATTAAAGTAGGATTTAGAGCCACAAGGATCAAACCCCTTGATCATCATCAAGTATTAAAACGATTACCTCGCACATTGAAGGATTTTGGAGAAGAAAATACGACTTTAAATGAACAAATCATTGTTCATTTGGAAACCTTGCGTCTTAATGCAAATACTGCAGCACCGAGAGGTAAAAGACTGCGAACTATTGATGCTGGAGCTCCAGTGAAAATATCAACTTTAGAAGCTGAAATATCGAATAATAAAAACAGTAAACGCAACAAGATCCATCATCAAGAGGAAGCTGTAAATAATAAGAAGAGAAAAATGGATTCAAAAGTGATAGAAAAACCAAAACTTGAAGAAAAAGACTTTATAATTGTTGATTTATCAAGTGCAGTAAAACAAAAAGGCAAAATATGTGTACGAGGTAGAATTTAAAAAAAAGAGTTAAAAAGATTTATTTTGTTTTACCAAAAGTTCCTGAAATTAAAAATGTAAAAAGAAGTTAAATAATTTCCCAATTAAACAGGTCAAATAATGTTAACGACAAATATATATTTGATAATACTATAATGTCATTTAATTTTTTTTAAATTAATATCTTGTTCTATTAATCATTAATATTTGTTGTTGTTTATTTTTCTATAAGATTGTTTGAACAACATTTTTTTATAGATGTAGAGGTTTAAAATTAATGGTAATCCTCTCAATTTGTTGTTTATTATTTAATTTTAGCCAAAATAAAGATGTGTAAATTCATTTTACGTTTCGGAATTTTTTAAATTACATGTTGTTAAAAGATATTTTAACAACATGTAATTTCCAAATATCAAACCGAGATTTTTGAAAAAGGAATAAAAAATTCTGAAACGTAAAATGAATTTACACACCTTTATTTTGGCTAAAATTAAATAATAAACATTAATATTTTTATTTTTCAATATTTTCAGTGTTGTAAATAATAAATTCAACACTTTTTTTTTATTTACTTCTGTAAGAAACTGTACATTATTATAGTGTTTAAAAAGTTTAGAAGTAATTTAATACTAGAAGACGATAAAATAAATTCAAAATAAGAAATATTCCTTTTTATATTATTTCGCAAAACAAATCAACGTTTCTTTTTAATGTGAATCGCTATTATGTGCATTGTTATCAGCTGTCCGACTTCACCCAACTTTGACAGGTGACGTCGGACATTTTAAAACTTAAATAAATCAATAAAAATATATTTTAGATCAAATAACTTATGCTGGTTTTATTTATTGAACTTCAATGTATTTAAATGTAAAAAATCGCAAATTTTGAACAATATTAAAAACATATTTTTAAACGAAAACTTGAAAAACTGTCCGACTTCACCCTTATCTACGGTATATATTATACATATACCATATATGTTATATTATATTAAAACTGAAGAAACATTTGACCAGCATAACATAGCAAATATTTTAAATATGTGAAACAAAGAATTTTTCATTTGTGATTTTTGTACGCACATTGCACTTATTTTATTTTTATTTTTAGCGAGGATTTTGTAAGTGATGAACAGAACATACTATAAACTGTCAGATTTTTTAGTTTTTTTTAGTTTGTATGTGGGTCGTTTAAAATCATTTACGCGTCTTGTACGTACGATAATTATTATACATGATAAACACAAATAAATTGCCATTAGGTCGCCATATATTGGCAAAATTCAACAAATTGTAGTTTGAAAACCGAATTTAATCATTTTCACGCGGGTTGTGTGCGTAATTAGTATATTACGTATCAAGGGAAACTGTTTTACTCTCTCTCGATATTTTTACTCCTCTCCCGTGTTGTTTACAAAATTTTTCGTGCACAAGGGATAGGGAGTAAAGTTACTCCCAAGGGAGCTACGAGATTTGACGACAAACATTGTAAGTTAAATAAAAGCGCTTAATAATAATTAATAAAAAAATATTGCTTAACACTAGAATTTGTACTATTTTGATATTGAAAGTTTTAATTTTCAATGAGTTGACTCGAGATTTGTTGACAATTATTTTTTAATTTTTTTTTACACTCTGTAAATTTTCCAGTAAAAAATCATTTGTTTAAAAGTTATAAAACTGTTAACCGAGAACTATCAAACGTACACATTTTTATTAATTGAGTTTTTTAAATAATATTTTTAAAAATTAATTACAAATTAACTTTTTATTACGTGATTTTAGGATTTTACAAGAATCTAAAATAAATCGTGTATCTGTCAATGATTAAATTACTTTTTAAAACTTGAAGTGTGTAGAAATTTACAACATCTTTAGATGCTAAAATTTGTTGTTTTTTTTTAATTTGATCTATATAACGCAATAATTAAAATATATTAATATTTTTGGTATCGTAACGATGTTTCTACATTCCAAAATTTGTATTATGTAATTATTAGATGTGAAAAATTACAGGAAAATACAACAACAAAATTTTGTTTCGTAAAATATCGTGCCACGTACTTTGTTAAATAATTTAAAGAGAATATAGAGTTTAATTAAAATAGTGGCATCGTTGCTGCATCATATTTTACGAAACAAAAATTTTTATTTGAATTTTCCCGTAGTTTTTCATCAGTTCCTGCAAAACTATCCTGGTTCAAAAAAAAACAAAAATAACAGACACTCTACTAGTTATGTTATCAAAAATCATTTAAAAATGTACAGTTGAAACAAATTTGTACCATACTTAATTATAAGGGTACAGATTTTCTGGTAATTCTGGTGTTAAAGATACAAATAATAAATCGAAAGAAGAATCAAACACTTACAATCTACGCGAATATTTGCAAACATGTTTTACAAGAGAATACACCGATTCTGCGAAAGAACAAAAAATGTTCAGCAGTGACAACTTTAACATTGTAAGATTTATCATATCACTGACTTGCAATTTTGTTCTGAGATTGAACTTGAAGCCGTGCGTTAAATTAAGGAACCTGAAGATAGATTTCAAATGCAAGGAAAAAAGTTTTCTTAAGAGAACTAATAGGAAAAGCCAATCGATGATTTTTCTTCCGCATTCCCATATCAGATAGCTTTTAACATCTTTAATTATTTAGGAAGTTTGCATTTCGACAAAATGTTTGTTTTGATGATGTAGTAACCGCGAAAAAAGACGCTTTTTAGCACCCTGACCGCGCGATTGCACTCTCAATAAGCGCGCATAATCGCAGTGAAAGGCCCCTGAGAAACGTCGCAGATTCTTAT
This sequence comes from Idris sp. 1 HC-2018, assembly GCA_022817325.1. Lineage (NCBI taxonomy): Eukaryota > Metazoa > Arthropoda > Insecta > Hymenoptera > Scelionidae > Idris > Idris sp. 1 HC-2018. The sequence goes on along the minus strand of JABFPM010000830.1, from coordinate 17,871 downwards.
AGGTACCTCTTTTTCTCTTCTCACTACTGGTTCCTTTCCCGTTTCCTCTTGCGTCTCCTCTTGGCGATCCCTCTCTTTTCTTTACACGTGTACCTTCGTCGTTTCCCCTTGCACACTGACACATCGCGTAGAACTTCTTGCTGTGTGTGTGCGTTCTCCGTTATGTTTCAGCCACGCACTTGGGGACCTTTGAGTCTTGACTCCTGAGATGTTGCTTGCAACTATTTACTCCGGGTCATTTCATTTTTCAGAAACTTTCAACGTGCAAAACACGTTTTTTCTACTACCCAAATTATCATTATTCACGAGAGAAATCAGAAGGAATTAATTTTAATTACAAAATTAAACCAAATTAAATTGCAATTATCCCATAAATTTAATCATTTAGTCCTGTTAGAATTTAGTTGAAAGAAAAAACAAGGTTCACCACAAAAAATTGCGCGAACATGCAAAACAAATTTCTAAAATAAATTGGTCAGAAATTAATTGGCTGAGTGGAATTATCATTTTATTTTGCATATAAAAGCACCTAATTTTTGATGAACAAGTAACATTGAAGGAAGCTTTTCCAAAATGTGTTCATTAAACTATACTTGGAACAAAAAAAAGATTTGACTTTCACCTGCACATCGACATTCCTTCGGCTGAATTTTATGAATTAATGACGAGACCTTCTCATGGCACAATTTTCGGGATAATAAGGTGTTACCGCTGTACAACAGAACACACATAATGGAACTCACCTTGGCTGAAAACTCCTTAATCAATCTGTCTCTATGTTACCCTCTCTGTTGCTCTTTCTCCGCGTGTACAAAGACTCTCCGTTCACCAATTTTACCTTCCTTCGAGAGACTAGTATCGCGTGCACCAGCACGCAAGCTGGTAGCGCAAGAGAGCAAACTCGTGACTTCTTTTTCAGTAAATATAATGCGGGTAATAATAAAAGTGGCTCCAATGAAGTGCTGTTGTATTAACATTTTGATCAAGTGCCAGAGAGTCGGGATTAACTGATTAAGGGATAGGATTATTTGGAATGCGCGAATTTACCTGAGGAATTTTGAGTGATCGTTATTCGCCGCACCGAAGTGCTTTACACAGAAAGGAATGGCATACCTGCGCGAGGTCGTCATGATGTGAGTTTGAAAAATTTTGCTGTACATTTTCCACGGCCATCCTCTTCTTTTTTGTCTCATAAAGAAAAAGTGTATCAACTTACCTTCCGTGGTTGTATTCAGTTGCAGAGTTGTGGTTACTGATAAATGTTGATATGCTTTTGAATTTTAATAACTGTGTTTAAACTTCTTTTTTTTTGAAGATGAGAGAAATTAATGGAGCAGAGAGAAGAAAAAATTGTAATTGGTTCATGGTGTCACATGGTTGAAGAATAAAAAAAAGCATTTTGTCCAAGTTATTTCAATTTTTTCTTCGTTTATTAAAAGTAGATTGCAATACAAATGTGATATAATTTTATTCGCAATTAAATGTGGAATCAAATTGTCAGACTAATTAAACGAAATTTGTATTCGATATCATCGACCTGCTGAACTGTTTTGGAATATATTATTAAAAATTTTATAGTCCATAAAAAGCAATTCTCCGTAAAATTATACTGTTATTCAAGCCATAATTTAAAAAGACGAGATATTTCATAATGCAGTTATTTGCAAAATAAACAATAATCATTTAAAAGGACTGTTTATTACACGATTAAGAATAGTTTAAATGTAACTTGTCGTGTATGTGAGGATGTTATTTTTTTTTAATTTATGATATTTTTGTTCGATAAACAAATTATCCAAGATTGCTGGAATTTATTGCTTATTATTAGTGTCCCTTGTGCATTCCACTTATCCGGATATGAATGCGACCTTATGAAAGAAAATATGCGCAAGAGGAAATGGGGAGAAGAAAATTGCAAAGCGCATTCATGCGGAACTTTTCATTTTTCAAAGAATCTTGACAAAAAAACAAGTTAATCAGTTTTAGATATTGTACATTTTCTTAACAAAAATATAACGAGTTTGATAAATCAATAATTTTTTGAAGCATTATTTTGTCGACTTCATTTTGCAGAGATTTAAAATTAAGATGGAAGTTGCAGCGTTAAAAAGCGAAAATTAATTAATTTTTTATCGAAATTGAAATCAAATTTATAACCCACAATTATTGTTACAATGTTAAGAAGGCCAATTTTTTTTGTTGTTTTCACATAATTACGAAGCAATTATAAATATGTATAACGCAAAATTTTTCGTTCTCATTTTTTGATGAATAACGGATCGTTATTTACATGATTATTTATATGTCATACAATTTTCTAACATTATAATCAATAATTGCAGTAAACTATGGCAAAACAAAAGCATTTCCTTGTAAATTTCTCGTATGAATCTCAGCAGAGTGTAACGAAAAACGTATATGCTTATGACGATACTTGTGAACAAAACAGTCTTTAACTGTTTCTCAGCAAACATCGCATTTCTTGTTTATGAAAAATACATTTTTTGTGCATACGTTTAAATAAGTGGCTTAGATGCACACTATTATGTTGTATATATAAGTATAATATTGCTAGTTATAGAATAAAATATTATGAAGATTTACATAGGACTTTCTTATGTCATAAAGTCTGTAATATTTAGCTTGTTATATATATTTTAGAAAGAAAAATACTAAGAAATTTTGCTTCTTCCTTGTATTTGAATAATATATTATTAAATAATTGACAAAGTTAATCAAATAAAATATATACTAAAATTAATAACAAATATTGAAAAGATTTTTGTTAAACAACAATTGTGTATAATCTAAAAGTACGAGAAAAGAAAGTTTATAGTTTATTATTAGTAATAGATGGAAATTTATTATTCAGATTTAATGCATCCCAAAATAGATTCTTACGGCAAAAAAGTTATTTTAAATTCAAAATATGGTGATTTTTTTTATACCACATTCCACTTTATATTTTGGCATCTTAAATAGTTATAATTACTTCATATTTTGGTAAAAAAATTATCATTTGTGAATATCTTTTTTAGGATAAATGATAACTAAAGTATGTGTCAATAAAAAAAAATTAATTGACCTTCGAAAAACTGCTGAAGAGAAATAATATTCTGAACTATATTTAAATTAATTTAATAAATTGAATGAAACTCTACTTTCAAAATGAAATTATATGTATTAAAATTATCATTTTTTAATACATTAATTACAAGTTGCCAATAATTGAAATCATCATCGTAAAGCATTTTATGATCTTCTTTTTCTCAGCCCAATTACATTTAAATCAATTAACACGCAAATAAGTTAACTGAATATTTTTTTCCATAAAAAGCAGGAAATGAACCCCGAAGATCTTATATTATTGAAGTGCTGCTAATTGAGTAAGGAAAAAGGAACTAAATTAAAGTGTAAATTGTAGTTCATATGTACGAAAGTACCATATCATTCTAATTATTCAAATAAAACTAAAGGCTTTTCATATACCAAGAAAAAAAATGATAAGTCTAATTTTTCACACATCGCTGATTCGTTTGGCAATAAAATTTTAATGCTGCAAATTATTGACTAGTACGTTCGCATCAGTTTAGTAAAATAATTAACTGTCCTATAAAAGTATCAGTATACTTATAGTTAAATAATATTTCATTGCCACATAATTCACGTATAAAAGTTTGTTACTCCTGTTTTTAATTATTCATCTAATTATTTGCTGAAAAATTTAATTTTTTGTGAAGAAATTGATGCAACTATTATTATAAAATGATATATTGTATAATTCAAGCTTAATTTATGATATATTAAATAAGAAACTAATATAAATATCAAAATCAAGCATCAATATTACGAATCATTTACCGTGTTTTTATTTATACAGTTGCATAATACGCATAACAAACAACCGATGAATTTATTACAATTTATTTCTTCTATCACAGGCTATTACTTTTTTTAGAAACCATTCGGTCTAATCGTTTTATAAAACAATTTTACAGCAGAGTGTTTGTCGGTAAATTAAATTGACTCAGTGATCCGTATAAAATAAGTTGAGCAACTTGGTCAGTACTAAGATGAGTGACCTTTTCAACTTAGTGAGCTACTAATGTCACTGACTATAACAGCTTTGAAGCATTTTAATCTTTAAATTCTTGAAAAGTTTAACAATTTGAATATCTAAAACCCAAAAAAATTAAAACAAAAACTATTACTATTGTTGCAATAAGTAAATTAACTTTAGTAATAAAATAAAAATAAAATAAAATTATTGTTTTTTAAACATAAAATATTTTTTAGTAACACTTTTTGTTTCAAGCAAGATTTTTTAGTTTTGTTAAGGCATTAAAAATTCTCAGAGACTTTTTAGAGCGTAATTTTCACAGTGCATTTAAAACTATGAAATATTTCATTTTGAACTAAAAAAATAGTTATCTTGCATGCTATAAATACAATGACGGTGGGATATGCTCGTATCATCTAAAAATTTACAATACAAACCCTGCAATAATGTGTGTAACAGGCTCCTGTTTTCAGTTGCTTTAAAATAAGCGAATGTACATTTTTAGGTAATGCGCAACTAAATCCCACCAATTATAATAGATGATGTTGTAAAAATAAGTGCATTTTTTTCAGTAACAATTGTACATCTTAAATATATATATTTCTCACACAGAAGTTAAATGTATTTCAACATGCTCTATAACTATTTCTTGTAATATTTTATTTCAAACTATATGTTTCACTGTACACGAATATATTATTATATTATTATTATTATATAATATTATTTATATTTGTTATAAAACCACTAGACTGATAAAAATTTAAATACAATGTGCTAAAAGTGTGACTCATTCTACATAGAGTATGGGTCATGTCTAAGTTTCAGATTATAATTCCCATTCAATCTGGAAATAATTCATTTATATTCATTTTCACAGAGATTGTATTATTTATGTAAATCTGAAATACACGTATTATGACTTTTTATTATATTTTAAGATTTATCATAATCTTTTATTAAAAATTGAATCTCAGTTTTTTTCTTTTCATCATATTCATTGATTTCAATGTATCACACAAAAGAGACATACATGTTAATTAAAATTTACCTATAACAAATCTATGCATCTACTTATCCATTGTATTTCGAAACGAGATACATTCCGTTTTTGTTATTAATTTTTTGCACTCAGTACAAGAGCATTTACATTACAGTATAAGGTGTTCATGTATAAGAAATATATTTTGCAATCTAGTTTACAAAGGCGTACTGAATTGTAATCCTTCACACAACCATATTACACTATCTTTCAACAAACGACTTATGTCAAAATTATAACTTGAACTAGTATAGAAGAATTGACAAACATCCTTTAAAAATTGTAAAGTAATCTCGGCTATTTATCTGTAAATAAAAGTTATAATACAATGATAGCACATTATATCAAGAACCGCAGTACAGCACCTTGCAATCATATTTAATAATAAATAACTCAACGATTACAAGAAAAAAAAAATTAAGTGCGATAAAAAAAGTTGGCAACAAGCCGAAACTCATTATAAATCATATCAATATCTGTGAATTATCGATAACAATCTGTGGCCATCGACCTTGTATAACATTCGATCGTGAAAATATAATAGTTGCATATTCACAGCTCCTATCGTGAGAAAGTTCTGGAAATGAATATAATGGTTGATATACAAAAGGAGCTCAAGTCAATCTTGTACGGCATTGTTTTCAAAGAGTACCGCAAAAATGTTCAAACACTGATCAACAAAGCTTGGCTATTTTTAATTCAAAATCAGCGAATGAGGCCGGTCGTTTAGATTTGTTGAAGGTCCACCGCTCTCGCGTTCAAAAACCGTTATGTCTTTCGATACTTTGTAATTTAGAATCGTGTAAAGCATCAGAAGTACAATGCTTCTACAACACCTACACCTTGTGATTATTTGCTATCTTTGTGCAAAGATGCTTGTAATTAATTGTAGTTAACTTTAAGTGGGAGGTTGCACAATACACGTATTGCAAATCAGAATTTTAAGTAAAGAATTAGACAAAAAAGTAATAATTATATTTATAAGTGATCAATTTTTATTAATACTTAATGATAGGTGTAAGAATTGAGAAAGAAATATAAAATATTTATATAAGAAAAAAAATAAAGACAATATTTAAAGGAAAGAAATAATTCGAAGAGAAAGAAACAAAATGTTGAAGAAAATGAAATAAAATATTAAAGGGAATGGATACAGCGATTTTTCTATTGTGATTATATTGTAACTTTTGTAATTGAAATACTTTCTTTTGATGATGTAATGATATTGTCCTTCTACATTCTATCAAAGTATGACGACTATCACATTTCCTTAATTGTCTTCTTTAATTTATTATTCTGATGGCTCAATGACGAAGACATTCTGTAATTGCCAAATAATTTATTGAGTTGAAAAAATAAGTACAGTTTAGACAAAATAATTTATAAGATCATAAATTTATTAAATAAATATAAATCATAAGTGACATTATAATTGCAAGTTTAAAAATGTACATTTCATATAGAGCAAAATAAAATGCCATGATTCAGAATATATTTGCTTACTGCATGCTACTAAATTATGTCTAAAATGATTCTTAATGAAAAGTTGTCACTTTAATGGGCATTTTAAAGTCATTTATAAATTATTTTTTTGCAGAAAGTAGTTTATTGTACATTACTCAAAATCAAAGTACTGAAAAAAAAGAAAATCTTAGATAAATTAGAGTTAATTTATGCCACTTGACTCAAATAAAACTTATCATTGTAAAGTAAAAATTCATTCATATGAAAAATGAACAGAACGTGATATGTAAGAAATATTCGTAACGGAAAAAAATATATATCTCACATGATATTTATTATCTATTTAACTTTCTTTTACAGTTTCAAAAATCCATTTATTCTAGCAAATTACTTTTCGTTTTCAATAAAGTATACAGTCTTTACATTTATAACATATAGAAAGCTAAAACATTTATAAAGGTGTTATTAAAATAAGTACATACAAAAGTATATAAAGATGTAAAAAGACAAAAAGCACAGTCTAAAATTATGTTGAAAAAGATTGCAATTGTATTATTATAGCATGTATTGCTCACAAAACTTACTTGTACAACATAATTCTGTGAAAGTTTTGCAATAATTACTGCATTATAACTGTATACAATATACTCTCGGTGGTTGTTAAGAAACAGAATAAAAATATTATAGTGTTTACACTTTAGCACATGATCCTTTTATTATTTATTTTATAAATTCAATTATTCTGTTGCACATAATGCAGATCACTTTGGCACAGAATTATAAACAATTTTCATGTACTTTATTAATTTTTTGAATTGCGGTATAAAATCAATTACATAATTTGTACCAAGACATTACACCATTAGCCTTACTTGGCCACAGATGTAAGTTCAATAATTACTAATTCATCTATGAAGCGTTTACACACAAATTACTAATTATTAAAATTACAGATAATTATTTTAATAGAAGAAATTAAAGTGTTACTCATTCATTAAGAATGTTTTGAAAATAATGTGTAATATTAGGTAAAGCTACCGGTAATTGTGAGACCAGCACCAGTTACATAAAACTTGAAAATTTATTAGCATATTTTTCCATTTACATACTGAATTAATAATTTTAATTAACAATTTTTGTAATAACTGACAGAAATATAAGTAAAATTACGCAATAGATATTTTGTAATATATCAAACTAAATCCAGGACAAATATCAAATAAAATGGCAGATATCGGAAAAATTGTATAAGTGTTCTGGAAAAAAATGTTTAGATCTATAAAAAATTATTAACACAAGCGATTAAATTTATAGTTAAACTGATTTTGCAATTTCTCTTGTTGTTTTCAGCATAAATTTAACATCAGGACTGTTGCTTCTCATTTCCTTGGTGCAGCCAAGCATCGCACAATGGCGACCGTGTGTCGAAATGAAAAGCGATCTTCGTATTCCATGCTTGTGTGCAATTTCTGCGAAGCACCCGAAGGCACTGGAAATGAACTGCGACAGGGTTATATTTACCCCGGACACGCTGGATGCACTCGATGGTCATTCCATAATCGGTATAAGCCGCAGAAATAGCGGCTATCGTTCGATTCCAGCCGATTTGGTGGAAGTGCTGCCTTCGTTGGAAAAGCTCGATCTCTCGGAAAACTCGATATCAAAGTTGATGGACAGAATTTTACAAGAACAGCCACGCCTCAAAGAATTGCGTCTGGCTTATAATCTTCTCGGGGATAATCTCAATCCCATATTCTCGAGCAATGAGTTTCACGTAATGCCAAGTCTGAGATTATTAGATCTACGAGGAAATGGTATCAGAAGCATTGAGGAAGGTATGTTTAAAGGCTGCCTTAATTTGGAAGAGTTGTATTTGGATCACAACAATTTAACCGCAGTTCCTACTCAATCATTGAAGGGACCCAAAGCTATTAGAATTCTTACTCTCACTGGCAATAATATTGGTGAGTTAATTATTGTAAATAAATTTCGAATGAAGTAGAAAATTCAATATTAGCTTAACCCAACATTTCTTTGAGATAACAGTACATTTATGACGAAATGTGCTCGTTAATGTACCGTTTTGCTGACAGTATCAAAATATTTGTGTTTGGTTAATAAATCAAATATTTCTGAAAAAAAATATTTTATCAGTAATAATTATGTTTTATTTTTGATTTTCATTCACTAACCTTCACCTTATTAAATAATTATTATATATATACATATGTATAGTATAACAAACAGATTAAAATGAGTATCATTGATTACGGAGGTTCATTTTATTGTTGCATTATTATAATTATACAGCAAACTGAAATGTTCACAATAATAGAATCAGCTGAAAGTAGACAATTACTAAATCGCTTTATTGAATAACATTCCATGTAATATCGAAATTCATTTCGCAGTCTCATTACCGCGCGGTGCTTTCTCAACTCTCGGTGAATCGCTATTACGAGTGGATTTGAGCGAAAACGAGCTGGCTTACATGGAAGACGGGGCATTTTCCAGCCTGAAGAATCTTCTGTACCTCAACGTGTCGCACAATGACTTGGCTCGCTTCAATAGCGACATTTTTAAAGGTAAAAAAAGATTTCCAACAATATAAATTTTATTGTACTGATGACTAAAATTAATATCCAATTAGGAATACAATTTAATTTAATCTTTCTTTTTTTTAAAACAAGCATTGTTCCATTTTGGAAAACACTTTACAATATGAATTTGTAATTAAATAATTTTACAGAATTACTAGCTAATCAAACAAAAGTCAAGATAATCTATGAGAAATAATAATTGGCATGCTGATTAAAATTAAAGAAAATATGAAAATATGATAACATCATTTGAAATCTCATATATATATATATATATATCTTAAATGCATCTCACAAGCAAAACCTCAGCAGCATGCAAACTTAGTTTTCATTATCATTTTTGTAACACACCAGTGAAACGTTACTCAGACCAATATGGTATTAATGGAGCATTGATAATAATCAACTGAATAACTGATCTCTCAAATAAATCCGTATACGTGTTTTGATTGCTTTATAAAATTCAATTAGCGATAGCATTAGCAGAATTAAATCAAATTGATTTAAGCCAATGAGTAGTGAAACTCAGTAGGAAAATGAGATATTTTCAAGATTATTATGTAAAGTAGAGGAAAAACTTTGTTCAATAAATGTATATGGTATACACTGAGAATGATTAAAACTGATATCTAGAAAGGGAAACCACGCTAATAAAATCTTACACAGGAAGTCCAAACAATCAATCTGTTCGAACAATTGCTTAATTATCAAAGCAGAATTGTTGTTTTTTTCAACTTAGTGTACCATCTTCGAGAAAAAGTCTTTCATTCCGGATGCTTGGAGAAAAAATAGAAATATATCCTGCACCGGTGGGAACTGGCTGACACTCATTCTGAAGCAGCACACATACACTCACACATTCCTTTCATTGGGTCTAAAAACTTTCGCGTCATATCGCGGACACGTGAGAGAATCGCGAGGATAAATAACGCAGAAAGAATGAGAGCGAATTACTCTTGACACGTTGTTTTCAGCGGACCGGCAACCAACCGCATCACGCTGTTCGCCAGCGATCATTCCGACCTCGAAAGAACAATGAACTCGAACTTATTCATTCTCACAATTACCTTGTGCGCACAAACGGCAAATGTGCTCCTCCACTTCTTCCTCATTTGCTTTGATTGTTATTTGCATTATTCCGTAGGTCTCAAAATCCCCCTGGCTAATTAACTGATCTTAAACAGTGATGCATTATTATTATAATTTATTTCGGGACAATTTTGCAAACAAAATTTCTTTTTAATTGACTGGGAAGATTTTACTGCAAATTGAAGTACGAGCAAAAATTTCTGAGAGTATTTTTTAAAAGTTTTTTGATTTTCTAGAAAAAACAAAATTGTGAGTAACTTCTTTGCACAATGGATGACATTTGAAAATAGTATTTGTCGCGCCAGCTATTGTCTACGAAAAATTATTTACAGTGTAATTTTCAAGTTTTTCCAATGTTAAAAATCAATTTCTAAATAGGAAGTTTTTTTAAATATGTTTATTTGCTTCTTTACACTTACGTAAAATGACTGAATTATCTCAATAACATTTTTGAAGAGCATTAAATTTTCATCAAGTGTTTAGCATTCTTGAATATTATAAAAAAACACAAGAAAAACACATACATTTGGTAGCGACCATTTGTTGTATAATTATGTTAATTAATGGACTTTCTCTAGGTCAGTCTGTGTTAAAATACATTTTTTAAATTCAGTAAATTCTTTCTCTTTACCTTCAGAATCACGATCAACAGTAAACATTGATAGTAAAATATGGGTCAAGTTATAAGTACGTGTTAATACGAGAGTATACTTGAATATACACTAATTAATTAGTGAATTTATTTAACTTAATACTGCACTTTCGTTTGATATTTGTAATTCTATTACTGTGAAAAATTAGAGAATGTTGACCACCGGCGTAACAGCACACATTTTTTCTTCTCATTTTTCTTGTCTTCATTTTCAAACAAAGAATTATCATATATATAATACTTTCTGCAGTAAAATCTCTTTTCTCCAAACTTTCTTACAAGTCTTGCAAAATTTATGCTTTACAACTAACAATTTTAAAATTGCAAATTTTACGAATTACTACAGCAAAATTTTGCTGCAAGTTTGTCGGATTTTCTAGTAGTGAATTTGAGCATTGCAAAAAAAATTAAACAATTACATTATTGAAAGTTCAATAAATACTGACTGCTGTTTGATAAAATCTTGGTACCTGTCTACTTCATTTTCACTAATAAATATTTGTACAGATATTGACGAGTTGTTTGGATTCATTTGAATGAACCTAAATCTGGTTCCTTTGAAAAGTCTGCGTACGTGATACGAATTTCGATAAAACAGTTGACAAAAACTTTCACTTTTTTCAGCTTCGTATAAAGAACTAAATTATATGGCTTGCATTATCGTCTCATAATAGAAAACATGAAGAAAACTTCATGTAATATGTCTTCGAATAATTGCCGTGTTTTATTATCACCAACAATGATATTTTTTGCAAATTTTTCCTTAATTTGTACGGAGAAAGTGTAAGAGAAATTGATCAAATATAATTGCTTTTTGAGATGAACGTTACATGATGGAGAACCATGCACATAAGAATCTTTGTCATTTGCAATTTATCATTTAAATTGCGATTCGTTTTTGCAATTAAATACTCACATAAACTGCGTTCATAATAATAATAAAAAATAATAATATCACTATTAAATAATAATTTCTCAGCATAAAATAATAATTGTTGTTTAATTTTTGCACATTTTAGGTGCTTATAATCTCATCCAACTGGACTTGTCGTCGAACTTACTTGAAGAATTTCCAACAGACGCCCTTCGTCATCTGGAAGACCTCAAGTTTCTCGACATATCCGACAACATGATTACCGTAAGAAATAAATCAGGGCAAAAGAAAACTGACCAACTTGCATGCGGTTAATTATATATTGCCTCAGTTTTGTAACGCCTTACGTCTTTCGCAGTTACAGTCATTCATATTCAAACGTAAAATACGAACAATAAAAAAGAAGAATTTACTCGAAGACAAGCACTATTGAGTAATGATTGATACATCTTCAAATAAACATACTTATTAACAACTTAATTATAGACAGTAGATTCGTGAAACTAGACTCAATTTGAATGATTTTATCTTTCTTTTCCTGAAGTGGAACTAAACACATTAAGTATTCATAAAATTCAGCATGCACGATTTGAGCTGTTGACACATTTCTCTGAATTGATTGCAGGGTATTGAAAGAGCTCATCTGTCAGGTTTAACTGGTTTGCAAGTTTTAGACCTTAGTCGTAACAATATCGGACGTTTAGGAATCAACGCATTTTCGGACCTCGGTTCGTTGACCAAGCTGGACTTAAGTCTCAACGTACTTAGAACCGTAAGAATTTCAAATAAATCAACTAGTTAAACTTATCTAAGGAATGTATCAGGGAGATAAGACATTCCTAAAAAGAGCAACTCTAAGTAAATTAATTCAAATGCTCGGAATCCTACAAAATTTTGCGTGCTTTAATTTTGCAATTCATTTCAGATCGAGGAATCAGCATTCGAGGGTCTAAACAAGCTAAAATGGCTGTCCCTGCAGGACAATAACATTCTGCTGATCCCAACATCAGCTCTCGCTCGTCTACCGTCTCTGACTTATCTGCACGTCGAATACAATCGAGTGGCCGCACTATCCACGGATCTAATACGCTCGGCCGCATCAAATCTTGTCAGCCTCGCTCTGACTCGCAATTTGGTGCGTGAAATTCCCCCGCAATTGTTCGCAAACTTCGAACGTCTGTCGAGCATTGAACTCTCCGGCAACATCATTTCCACGGTAAATCGGCAAACTTTCGCCGGCCTCGAGGACACTCTTGTTCACCTGGACCTGTCGCAGAACCGCATAACTGCGGTCACCGAGCTGCCACTTCGGAACCTCATTTCCCTGAACCTGTCCCAAAATCGCCTGAAGCGTCTCACTCCGCAAACCTTCGAACACTTCCGCAGACTGCAGTACCTGAATATTAGCGAGAATCCTCTGTACGGTGGATTTCCGCCGATCTTCCCTCCAACGTTGATTTCGTTGGACGTCTCTTATACGGGTTTGAAAATTCTACCCACAGTTCTGTTGCTCAATCTGGAAAGTCTGGAAAGCGTGTCTTTCGCTGGAAACCGTTTGCAGGTAAATCGTAATTTTCCAGGTTGCTTAATGCGTTTTGTATAGTCAAGATAATAGACTTTGTTTTTTGATTCAACGAACTTATTAACGAACAATTAACCGCTTTTGGTTTGTTTATTGTTGCAGGAAATCGCCGACAACACCTTCCAACATTTGTACAATCTCACGACGATCAACCTGTCGTACAATGAAATAGAACGGATCGGAAAGAGCGCCTTTGTTGGACTCATTAATCTTTACAAACTGGATCTCAGTGGCAACCAACTGACGACCTTTATCGGCGAACACTTTGATACTGGAACTGGACTACAGATACTGGACCTCTCGGACAACAACATCGAACATCTTTCCCCGACTTCCTTTATCGTTCACCCGAGACTGCGTGAAATAAATCTGGCTGGTAACAACTTCTACCATTTTCCCAGCGATTTTGTCAAGAGTCTACAATTTTTGGAATTCTTAGACCTGTCCCGCAATTCCCTCACGACCGTCGGAGAGTTTGCTTTCTCGCAGGTCGGACGTCTACGGAAATTGGACCTTTCACAGAACCGAATTGAATCTGTCGAAGAGTTGGCTTTCCACAATTCATCACAGCTTCAGGATCTGGACTTGTCGCAGAATCTTCTGTCGAGTCTGGGAGAGAGAACGTTGGAAGGCGTACTGCGTTTAGAACGTTTGAACCTCAGAGACAATCTACTGAACTCATTCCCGGAAACAATATTCGATCCGTCCAGGGTTCGTTCAGTGGAAATTCTAGATATATCCGGAAATAAATTCAACGAGATTCCAAGCAGATCTCTGCAAAAGCAGACGTCTGCACTTTACAGCTTGAACATCGCCCGAAATAAAATTGTCGAGGTTTTCAATCAAGACATCATCGATAATGTCAAGGAACTGGACTTGTCTCAGAATCCTCTGGGTGCAAGTGCGGTTCGAGGAATTTTGGGGAATGCCAAAATCCTACGTTCTTTGAATCTCGCTTACACGGGAATCAAAACGATTGATCGCTTGGAGATGCCATTTTTGAAACGACTCAATTTGTCTGGAAATGCGATTTCCGATGTCAGCTCAACTGTCTTGGAAAGAACAACGATGCTCGAGGTTTTGGATGTCTCGAACAATCATCTCAGAGATAGCAGCGGTTTGTTCAATAATACCTTCAACAATCTGCCGTCCTTAAATACTCTTGACATCTCTGGGAATAATGTCAAAACTTTGAATGAAAGCAGCTTCATGGGTCTGGCTTCCTTGAGAAGATTAAGAATGACGAATTTGACGAATTGCACGAGAATTGACAAAAATGCCTTCCAGTCGTTGCAAAAATTGAGAGAACTCTACGCTTATGACTATCCACGACTAGGATACTTCGATGTACAAGGCATCGTGAGAGATATGAAAAACCTTGAGGTAAAATCTTGGTTGACTAAATTTAATAAAATTATAATAAAAATTACTTTTTGAAATAACTTTTTGGATTTTACTTAGAATTACTAAAAATTTTGTTTTTTTTTTAAATTGCAGATACTCGATATTGAGGTAAAAGACTCTTCAATAGGTAGCGAACAACTGAATGTTCGCGCTCATCCACGATTACGTGAGCTGAATTTGAGAGGCGAAAGACTGCGAAACGTATTATCGAGTTCATTAGCTGGAGTTAGAACTGCTCAGTTCTCAATAGGACTTAAAAACACATCAATCTCAATGTTACCCGCAGCTCTGTTCTTCCCTGTCCCAAGGTCAACTAAGATTACGTTAGACGTTGATGGAAGCAAGTTTTCAATTGTTTCCCCACAACTAATAGCAGCGCTGGATGAAAGAAGTGGCTTTGTGACTTTAAAAGGATTGACGAGCAATCCCATCAATTGCGATTGCGAAATAAAACCTTTCTGGCGATGGCTGAAAACGATGTCTGCTGAGTCTGTGCGAAATGAAAACGAAATCATGTAAGACTTTGCCGGTGTTGAACAAAAAAGTTCACAAATTATTTAACCATACGTTTGTACATCTTGTTTTGAAAGTTGCAAAGTATAAATGAGAAAATTATATATACTTATTCGGTATTTCTAATTGTTTTTTATTATATTCACGTCAAAGAAGAAACTATGTTTACCTTTCAGAAAAAATTATATTCATCTGTAAAACGAAATTACGTATTTAAAACTCGAAGTACAAATAAATTTGCAAAAAATTATAATTTCTAAAACTTTTTCAATTTAAAAAGCTTTTAAAGTTTTAATTAAAAAGCAAATTATAATTATTACGATTTTGTGTTATTTTAAATTGTAAATTTATTTACAGATGTCAAACACCAGCTTACGTTGCAGACCAGTTTCTCATAGACCTAAAAGAAGAACATTTGTCTTGCAATTCACAATCTACCACTCAGTTTACAACACTTCCACCTAGTACTGAGACATCATCCCCATCCACCAGAGCAAAAACCAGTGCTGAACCAGAAATTATTTGGACAGTTGCTCCCACTACAACAACTATAAAACGAAAAAATAAAGATGACCATTACAACAGCATAAACTCTGCCAATCCAGTGTACGGAATGAACGGAAATTCCAGCACTGATGATACATTAATTATCGGCATAGCAGGCGGAGTAGTTGCCTTAATAGTAATTGTAATTATTATTATGTGCATTTGCCGACTAAGGTGGGGCAGTCAAAGTAATGATGCTCATATGGCAGCTATCGCTTCTAGTATACGAGAACCATCGATGATCAGACCTCCGAGTACTTACTCTGGAAAAATTAACCAAGATCTTTATATGGGATCTCCTTATAATGGCACTCTTACACTTCAGAGCCATGGTAATTCTCAGGTATGTACCAATTTAGTTTAATTTTTGAAGAACAAAAATTTTTATTTGAACTCTTGCAGATCCGAATTAAATCTGGTTGTGATAAACATTTTTTCTTTATATTTTTTGTAATTATATAGCATCGGTATGATTTCTGAAAATGTTTAGATTATTTTCTCCGCCCCATAAAAAGTTATTTTAAGATCTTGACATTTGTATGGACAAATTATATTTAAACTTAAAATATTTTACTAAAATTTTTTTTGTCTAACAGGTAAAACATTAAACTTGAAATAAAATGGACATAAAGTTACAAATTATTTTATTAATTTGTTAAGGTTTTTTTTTTGTTTTAGGTTCCAGGGACTCCGGTTCAAATGATGATGCCTTTTATGCAACCAATGCAAATGGTTCATCCCTCTTCAGTTCAGCCACCAGCAACTCCACAACCTATTTATGGATATTATGACACATCACCCTTACCAGTGTACGTGCCTTTTTCGTCAGAAAATAAATTTGACAGATAAAGCCTGTTTGTTAATGTTTTGAGTAGTGAAGACACTTTTTTAAATGATGAGATTCTGTTTGTATAGTATGAAATGTTGATATATCTGAATGATTTTATGTTAGGTCTCTTTTTTATTAAAGATAAACAGTTTTTTTTCATTAAATAATTTCAGTTTAGTCATTAAGTTGTACATCTTCGTCACTTTTTTAATTATATGTAATATAATAAGTTTTTAATTGACTAATACAAGCAATAGTAGGTATATTTTTAACACATTTATCATATTTATGGAGTGATCATTATTTACAAACGCTATTATACTCATAAAATTAGTATTTTAGAAATTTGATTGGATTGTTAGGAAGTAAGATGACTGTCCTAGTCATTGAAAAATGTGAACCCAATCGTTGGTAGTTTTTCTTTTTTCAATATCGAGTTTAAGAAATTTTTTAATAGAATCTTCAGTTGATAACAAATATATGGTATAAAATTTACATGTATATATTGAATGGCTTAAATATAGATATTAATTGAGTTGTGTTTTGCTAACGGCTGGGATACCAAATGAGATTGGGACAATTACCTTATGTATATACATTTAAGGTAAAAAAACATATTCTGTAGACTTCCTTTATGAGTTGTAAGAATATAAACTTCTGTACAGTTGAATTATTTGCCAGTATGCAATACAATTACTCCAAAGTAAAACAACACACAAATATATAAAATTGTAAAAGTTTAATTGTTCAAATCACATTGCCAATATTTAATACAATGCCAAAGGAAAAATATTTTAATTTATAATTGCAAAAAAAAAAATAATTTCTTGATTATTTCTTGATTAAATAAAAAATGAATACCTAATTCTACATTATACGTATATCCATTGATAATAATTGTGAAATAAATTTTTTTTTAATTAAGCATTTAAAAATAAAGTTAAGAAATAATTTTTACAGCATTTAAAGCTTAATATGTTAATTCTGATTTAATAACTTTTTCTATAACAAAGGAAAATTTGTATAAGATTATTGTTCTATATATTTGATTAAAATAAATATATCAAATTGAAATAAATATTGTTTTTTTTAATTACTGCCCAACATGATTAGCATTAAGAAATATTTTTGATATTCAATAAAAAATTTGTCATCAACTTTTGCTATCTACGTATAAAGAATAATTAAATACCGCAGCAGCAGAAAAATAAAGGTA
>JABFPM010000829.1:0-24635 GCA_022817325.1 Idris sp. 1 HC-2018 | reverse complement strand
AATACATTTTAAGAACTTGGGGATGTTTTATTGGGAGGATAACTTTTTATTTACATTTTGTTTCGAGGACTGCGCACTTGATGAGACACTTTAATTGCTGGCAATTTTTTTGCAGCAGTGAATTTTTTTTTTTCAGGAAATTTGCGAAATCTCAGCAACTGGTTCTACGCAAGTGTTTGACGGGTCATATTTTAAAGGGGCTGCTCTGATTTTTGAGGATTTTTGTTTGAATAACTCAATAAATGTAATCAACAAAATTTAAACAATTGCTTTTCAAATAGTATAACTCCAAAAAAAGGACATTTTAAGAATAAGAAATAAGTTTGTATTTTGTTTTTTTAACTAAAAATATTTTTTTTTTTCATGTGCAATTTTAACGAATACTGTGTTTGGTTTATTAACAAGTAAACCCCATTTGTCATCTTGACATGCACAGTATGTCATTTTTTTTTTTTCGAAAATACGCCGATGCTCGTGTGATTAGGAAAACGAATCGCCGCCATAATGTGGACTATTGCAGCGCACAATGAAACTTTATTATCGATTGGTTTTATCAGCTCTCAGTGAATCTTATCGTGTTTCGCTGTGAGACGACAAAAATGCCCGCGCACTTTGCTACTCAGTTATCTGTGACACCCGTGACTGATTGTGTTCATGCTGGTCCAACTAATAACCAGCGCCACAAGCACAAAGGACTCAGGCATCCGGTTTTCTCTTTAAACCGCGCGTGCTTTGGCTTTTAATTACACGCTCATCTCTGTGTCAATTTACTAACCGAGATTATCTTTAATATATTTATTATATGTCACTTGTATGTTTCTGTCAAGTAAAGTTTTCATAAAATAAAGAAACTAAATGCTAATTAAAAAGTTATTAGTATTTTAAGTTTTAATAGAAATGCCAGATTGTATTTTTTGTTCTTTTTTACGCACAGTTAACTTTTGTGCTGGGATCGTTAGGTTGACACTTGGCTTATCGCGATAGATTGCACTGAAATTTGCGTCAGACCGGTTTTCTGCCATCAGTCAGTCCGGGATTATGCTAGGCACAAGATTATATCGACAACGAGTGGCAGCAATTACGATTCTTGAAATCGAATTGTCGATGTGTGCTGCGGGACAAACCGGTACCCATATAATCCGCGAGTCCAGCTATACATGTATAGGTATACTCTGACGTTTTGTCTAAGCAAAGTGAGCACTCAAGTCACGCCACTTCATGCTTTATTTACGATGAATTTAACTTTTGTCAGACGACAAGGTTCGGAATAAATCTTGAGTTGATACCGTTGGATACCTATTTTTTTAAAAGTTATTTTTGTTTAATTATATAATTGAATATTTAGAAAAAGGAAGTTTTAAATGATATATTTTGAATGGCTTTTTTTTTAATATGTAGTTGTAAATTATTATTGTATGTTACATGTAATTAGGGTACTTTGATTAAAGTACGAATTTGAGTATAATTTGGTTTCTTAAGATGTAACGCTTGGCAAATGATGTACTTTTGATACACGGTATAAAAGTGTAATTATGGGGGTAACTGTAATTGCTTTCAGTTAAACGTGACACATATTTTGGATAAGCGGGTTCGATTGATTAAACACGCATTTAGATACACTGGGTCAGTGTTATTCTTCAAGGGTGCAGGTGTCTCAGTTTAACGGTAATAAGCGTTGAGAAATGCTCACGAATGTTTCAATTATTTGAGAAAAAACTGTGGGAACTTGTCGGCCGACCCTTATTTTTTTTAATCGGTCCATAAATACTGCGGTCATTTGAATTTTGTTTAAACTTTTACTGCTGAAATCAATTTTCTGCAATACCAACATTTTATCCAAAAGTTAACATTAAAAACCCACATTTCTTTGTTATCAGTGTTATCATGAAAATGACTTTTTGTCTAAACTGCTTATCACATGTTTGGCTTAAGATAAAAACAATTGACGCAAACAATACACTGAGATCCCTGACCTGGCACACTCAAAAGCGTTGACTGTGTGCGCTTACGCGGCCCCGAAGTGTGCCTGGCACATTCCTATACATGTGCCGGACAATTTCTACGTGGGAGTCACGTGTCGAGAGTGTGCGGGAGTGTGTTGGTATTTTTGTAGCACACGCATACACGCGTGGCAGGCAACTGATTCGCGTGTTGGTGAGCAACACACGGATGTCCCCATTCGCACTCACTCAGTCGCATCCAGCGGCAGCTGTGCTTTAACGCGTGAGAACTCACTGCCTTCGATGTTCCCTAGCTGCTTTACGTCGACACCTGTCCTGCACCCTGCCTTGCACTTTTTGCGTTTCTGTATACTCCAAAAGACTTTGCTTCTGTCCTCAAGTAACTTTGAAAGCACACCCTCAATACTTTGGGGTAACATGTTTAACTCTCAATTTCAACTTTACTTGTACGTATACATAATCACTAGTTAGAGAAAATGTCTTGCTAACTTTGGTGGTTGGTGGAAACAAACTCAAAAGCTCTGATAAAATTAAATCTAGATGAATTTATTAAATTTATTGATTTTGTTGGTTTTTATCTATAAAAGTGATAATGAAGTTACAAAGAAATCAATTTCAACATTCACTAAGAACCCTTTCTGAAAAAGAATAGTCAATAGAAATCGTGTGGACATTGCAACCAGTATACTATATTAATGCAGAGCATGTCAAGGAAAATGTGCGTATATAAGATTTCGTTATTCTAAGAGCATAAATTTAACGGTTGGTTTTTTGAAGATTTTTGTTGGGAAATGAGGGTGGCTGAGGGACATTCAAAGAACCTTTTCAAAGGTGTAATGTTGCAGTGATAATGGGGTTTGATTCGAATTATTTTACGCAGGGGTAAAGAGGCACAATTACCGTACCAAGTAAGAAATCAGGGGTGTGAAAAAATGTGCCTGCATATCTTTTTTTTGTTAAAAGACAGTATATATTATAGGCTTAGTTTGTACTGTATTTTTAAGGATTGAAATTCTTTTGAGGGTAAAATTAAATTTTCATTTATGAATTAAAAGTTATTCAATTTACATCAATTTACCGTCATTTACAGTTTCCAAAAGTTACGCTAGTTCACATAACATACAAAGAATTCCTTCTTCAATTCAATCTTCGAAACATGTTTTTTTAGTAAACAATCGTGCGTTTTTATAAACATGTTTACAATTAACAAAAACATTACATAAAAACTATTTTTGTGTGAGAGAGACAGACAATTCGAGTCATATATCACCTTAATTTCTTATTATATGGAACAAATAAAATGTACAAGGTCAGTAGGGGGAAGAACATCGAATTAAATTTTTTTTTATAAGAAAACGCATGTAATTTGTATGTATAAAAGTCATTCAATTAATTTAGTGATTAGAAGTAATTTCATATAACATCAAATATTAATGCTAATGACAGTCATTTTTAACAGCTGTTACAATTTTGCAATTAAAATTAAAATAAGCGATTAAAATTGGCACCGTTGATCGCCCACAGGATGTTTCAATTAGCTGATGGTCGAACGAGCAGTGGAAAAATTTGATCTTCTACGTCGTTGCGTAGAGTCTTTTTTCCGCATATCCTTTTCCGAAGTCATTAAGTGCGACGAAATATTATACCCGATCTAACGTGTGCAGTTGCTCATCAGATATTCGTCGTTAGCATATTTCAGGCATCGGATTCGTGAGAAGCGAACTTATATTATTTCTTTGCATTTTCTGACTGTCGACATGACACTCGAGTAGAAATGCAAGGTGAACGAAGACGGTTTATGCCACTGACATCTTTCATGCGTATGTGTCATATCAAACGATCGGACAGCTGGACCGGTATTACAAGATCTGCTTTACTTTCCAAACAAATCAGGGATCAAATTTTGATTGCTTCCGCAAGCTTTTCTGCGTCAGCAAGTTTTTCCTGAAAAAGTATATGCATTTTCCTCCCAATCAATTTACATTAATTAATTAGTTTTTTCTTTCTTTCTTTTTATTACCTCTTTTTATAATTTATATTTATTAAATTTGTAGTTGTTAGAAAGATTTTGTAAAAATCATACAGCAAAAGAATGGAAATGTGTGCTTTTACATTTTACTTGTTTTGGCGAACACGTGTGTTTGAGTTGAAGGGGAAAAATGTTGTTGAGAAATTTATAACACCCATTCTTACAGTAATTGCCACATGTCAACTCATTGTTTGTATAGAACCAATGTTTGTGTGTATAAACGCTAAAGAAAGACAAGGCTGATGTATAGAGAGATGATCGTTCGATTTGCTACAAACGTATTATAACGTCAATATTGTGAACACGATAAATTGTAATTATTCGATTCAGCGGGGCGAAACAAACCGAGATTCAATCGCAGGAAATTAATTAAATTTGATTTGGTAGTTTTACAATTTTAAAAAGTTAAAGGTCTGTTCGAAAATTTATGGTTTAATGTTTGGGTCATAAGTATGATAAAGATTGAAAGATATATATTTGAAAAGTATACTTTTGTAAATTAATTATTTTAACATTTATAAGAAAAACATTTTGGATGGATTTTAAAAATAAACAAGAAATTCTATTGATAAAAATTCTTTATTTTAAGATACTATGTTTATGCGAATTTGATAAAGTAAAATGCCAAATGACTGCTATAAATATTTTAAAACGACGGCGAACCACCATAACTACAGAGTGAATGAAAAATTACGGTCAACTTATAAATAATATCTGAATCAAAAATGCATCGAGCAGATTAAGCGATTTATTTTTGCCAACACGACAAATTTAAGGGCTCCTCCTCGTTGTCTCATTACCATTAAAAACTATTATCCCTGGCAACACAAATCTTGCATCTGAAATATTTCGATTGCACATTTGTACCCGGCGGGGCTTAAAAGTGTAATACATGCCGAAAAATAAAAAAAAACACGAAACGAACAGAAAGCCCTCCGATTCTTTATATTATATTCATATATGTATATATATACTTGTCGCAAATGCAAAAGTAAGCGCGGCAGCTACGTACGTTTTGCGCATCATAAATAGAGGAAACATTTTATTTTCTTTTTATCTTTTTCAGACTGTGCACGTCTCGCTCTAGGCAGCCCTCGATTATGCTTGCGCGCATTATAATTCATCCGCGGTAAAAAAACGTGAAACTCTTGGCCCCCGGCACAATTGGCTGCTGCTATCTGCTGTGCAAACGCCTTTTTCTCGTTTCACCGTGGCTATTCCTGAAACGTAGGCGTTAGCCTGTTTTAAGCTATAAATAGCTCTCGGAAAACGTGCCATTATAAGTCTCTTCTAAATTTTACACAATCATTATTATTATTGTCCGATAGAAATGTCTAGGATCGTTCAAATGACTCGATTGTAAATGCGAACCTTCTGTGTGTATCAAATTTAACGACTCAATATCTAAAGTGAAGCTGACTTTTATCAGCTAAAAATGTGTAACTCAATTAAATCAATTTTTTTCTTATAAAATTAAAAAATTAATTATTTTTCTACGAAATCGAGTAAAAAGAAATTTTGTGACGCGTTTATTAAAACAAAAAAATAATAAATGATAATTGAAAAAGATATTTAAGAATCGTGATATATATCATGAAGAGTTTTTTTATTTTTCTTTTAAACGTATAAACAGGAAAAAGTGCGTAATAAACAGTGCTGCAATTTTCTCATCACGCGCTTCCTTCGTATTCGCGTGCATTTATCGGATTATGATCGGATAATTGTAATAATCAGCCGGCACCGCGCACCGTACTTGTACCGGTGTAATTATCGCAGTAATAAAAATGATCGCAAATTAATATCGATGGGTTAAAACGTGTCGGCTGCAAAAAGTTGTTTGCGTCTTGAATATAATCAGTGCGTCGATCGCACGCTTTATCGCGCCCGAATATATATATATATACACACACACCCAGACAGCAAAGAGAAGGAATTAAGTAGGTCTCGCTTTTATTGCCAAAGGTGTGATGTGATTGTTCGAGAAAGTTTTGACACTGACCAAATATATATTTTACAACAACTTTGACGCAATCACTAATATAAATATAGTCATCTGTAGGCTTGGAACTTGTTTGGGTGTAAAATAAATGTTACATTTTTTATTTCATTTTTTGTATCTATTAGGGAGTTAATTTTTAACACAGATCAATTAATTTCTGTGACAAAGTGTAACAGACCATTTTTCAGTTTTCAAATATAGATTGTGGAGTAATTTTTGAAATCCCCTGCAGAGATTCTATTTCTGTTTGAAAAGAGTCATAAAAAAGGTTCATTATTAACGAGTGGGTTCCCTTTAGTATGGCGATTTGTCTAACAAAACACAACTTTCACTCGATTAAATTTTAATTTCTAATTGACACGGTGAAATGATTTTGAATTTAAAATATAGCATAATAGAGCAATCACAAAAAAAATTATTGCATAAAACACATGAGGTATTTACAGAACATTTTTTCTCTAAATAAGGAGAAGTTTGAAGTGCTGCAGGATTAATTATAAAATAATTCGAATTTCAAGCTTTTATCGGAGGTAATTTTTTTGAATCAGGATAAAGAAAAAAAATGTAAAACTGGGGTTTTATCGGGGGCGAGGTCGGTTAAAATCCATCGATATTTCAGGGTCGAATTAATTTGGGCCGCACTTGGGAAAGGAAAAAGATGAAGTCGATCGTTGACCGTTTGACATATTCCGCGTCTGGCTCTTCGATGCAGACCAACATAGGTATATTGGATGCGGGATCAGCTCCGCTGAGGCAAGAGGGCTCGTGGGAAAAATGAGCAGGTGTAACTTGGAGCGAGACTTTGTTTTGCTTGGGTCTCTCGGAAGGCTCTCCAAGTACACGCCAAAGCATTCACGACACGTTCACGCACGCGTACGCTTGCAAGAGCGTGTGTAACACGTGGTTGGGCTCTTACAGATGGGCGTCTCCCGATAAAAAAAGACAATGCCGCGCAAAAACGAAGACGAAGGGGCCTACAAAATACATTGAAAAAAAGAGGGCGACAGGATTAACCAAGATCCAAGTACTTAGTGAAATAAAGACGATCAGACTACTTACAAGGGGGCAACACAGTTGCCGATTTCCTATTTCTTGCTCTTTTCTTCAAGAATTTTTTTCGTCTCGAATTATTATGAGACACGAGTTTATTAGTTGCCTAACACCCCCTGTAGATAAATATTCTAAAAAATCATGAAAATTCACTCAATTGAAAGAAAATCAATTTGCAATGAATATTATTTTGTTTCAAATAACAAAAATTGAGATAAATGATTTTTGCTCAAATCTAATAGAGAATTTGAAAAACAAGTTGTTTGCACTATAGATTTTCAAGCAACATGTAAACTTTTCCAGAAGTGATATAAATTTGCGAAACATTAAAATAAAAATTATTAGCTTCTTTAATTTTAAAATGACATTCAAATAAAGATAGTGTCTCTCAAAAGTACAATGCCAGAGCTGAAACTTTTAACTATTATTGCAGAAATTCATGTAGTGATTAAATTATTAGATTTTATAATAAGTTGCAATTTATTCATAGTTAATTTTTAAGCAAATAATGAAATAGAAATAGACATGAATTTTAGGTCAACAGAGCAGACTGCCAATTATACAGTATATTCGTATTTGATATTCCTAATATAGTTCATTATTTTCAGCGAATGTTCTGGAATTTTCATCGATTGAACATGTGAATACTGTACGAGTTTTTTCCTGAAAAAAGTAATAAATAATAAATGTCTTTAAAATTGGTCATCACATTTCAGTTTTTTTTGTTTACTTCCGGATAAACATAAAAAAGTATATAAATCACCTTCTCTTCATTTAAAACTTTTTGTGTAGATAATGGTGTTTATTAAAAAAACGAAATCTTTCGCACTTTATTTTGAAGAATTCATACAATTAGCAACAATAAAGATGTATCTATTAAGGTGATATGTCAGTCGATTTCAGGGTGTCTCTCTCACTCACATGCAAACTCCAATAAATCTGTCTCTTTGCCACTTATGTGTCTGATATATCACCTTAACATCTTATGTCGCGATTTTTACTTACCCGAAACGAAATAAGACAAAATTAGTACAGAAAAATTTAATAAATGTAAATGTTTAGCCAGAGTATACAAATTCAACACAATAAATTGAATATTCAACAATATTGTTGCGTAAATTGTCAACGGCTTGCTTTTACAGTGTGACATAACCTATTGGACTAAATAATTGATGTACTAGAAAAGTTGATGTATTTTTTTTATTTAAATTAGATGCATAGTTTATTACATTTTTATATTTTAAAATCTGTTTTACATTTAAAGTTTTTTTTATGAAGCATAAACAATTTAGTCTTTAATTTTTTATATAAGAAAATTGCTGGAATCGAATAAATAAAACCCGTAATTATTGTAATTTGGGAACTGATAAATCCGAGCGTGTCCATTTATGTAGCAACATTGTTGTGTTTAATCATCTTCCAGACTTCTGAACGCTTGAAAGGCACTATGACTGATTAAGGGTTCTAGGTAGTCCTTTTCGATATAAAATTTATAATTTACTTCAAATTGGAATAAATATACTAATTTTACTATTTTTTAAGAAAAATGTAAAAATTATATTTTCAGATGAAATGAATTCTGCGATAATAAACTGAAAAGTTATTCATGACTTTACAATCTTTTTTGATAAAATAAATTGACAAATTATATTTTTTATATTAAAAAAAATCACAATAACACCTTTTCATTCTAAAGTATATTCTAAAGTGATTTAAATTGAATCAATTATTGTCGAAATAGATTAAACACACCTATAATTATTATAATGTTAAAGCGTTTAAATTGTATAGCGTGTCTTCTTCACTGCCAACATTGTAACATTTTGCTAGTTTTTAATTTTGAAGGAAGAAGTCAAGAATTATACTTAATTAAAGATTTTGCAGGCTCTTATTTCTAAAATTTTATTTATTGAAAACTCTTTATTGACATTTTTTTGAAATTTCATAAAAGAAAAGATTATTAAATAAAATAAAACACTACTATAAACTGGTGTGTGTATGGGTGTGTAATATAAAGGTATAACAATTTTTGGGTCCAAAAAATAAATAAATAAAGCTCAAAATGAATGTGATCATTACATGTTTACAATTTGAATATCACGCGTAGATTACAATATAATTATAAATATTTATTCATTTACCAAATAAATATTTATTTACCAAATAGTATATAAGTTGTTCAAAAAAGAGTTGATCTAGTAAACTTTGTTAAACATAATTTTATACGATACAAACTATTAACATTAACAATTATAATATAAAGGGTATAATATATACATTATTACACACTAAAAATTGATGTTTTATTGTAAAACATTGTGTTTTATTTCTAATGTAATTTTATTGTAGAAAACAATTTTAAAATTGAAGATAAAACGTTGTAAAATAAAACATTAGTTTTTGGAGAAAGCTAATTAAAAAATTAAAAATCAAAATTTTCAATTTCATAACAAATAAAGTCTTCAATTTATATATGAAAAACAAAAAGATTGGGCACAAAGCGCTTTCGGGTGATCTCAATATGTATAAAGTATTTTGAGTCTTACGAGAGAGCCCTGCACAATAATCTTATATTTTGGTAAGCTTTTTATAAAGATTGCAAAAAATGTGTATTCTTTAATATATATAGAATAATATAGTGACTTTTATTAAGCAATATAATTACATAATTAATAGTACATTATTTTGATAACAAGTTTTTTTTTGCAGAAAGACGTAATACGCACACTGTCCATAAAAGGTAAGAATTTATCTTAAAATTATGTATTTAAAAATTAATTATCAGTCCAGAAATAGAAAGAGTGATTAAATCTAAATATATGTGAGTCTCGATTCGCAGCTATTTAACCATTGATGTTATGGCGGCGTTGAAATTAACAGCTGATCAGTGAGCCAATAAGCATTGCCATTTATTTGCTATTTCTTTTTTATAAGAAAAGACAGATAATTTTCCGCTTTTGCTATTGTTTACACACTAGAAGAGAACTGTCAAATACACATCGTTTTAGTCCGTTCAACGAGAATCGGTTAATATTAAATTGCCAATTAAATTATCACAGGTCTGCAGCCATTTTGGTGCAGGTCTCTCAGCTAATTTTCTTGATAGTTCTGGAGCTCCTAAGCATGCTCGTAAAACCCGTTTGTCGCTATCAGCTTTTATTGTACAGATATTAGGTTTTTAAATCTTCAAAATCGCTGTTTTTGGTAACTTTTAGAGATACATATTATTTTTTTATTAAAATTAACATGAAAGGGTTTTTAGCTAGCAAAAATGAAGCTTTTTTATGAGAAATAAGGTGAATTTATTAACATTTTGTTGATTTTTTAAGACAAAAAATAATACAAATAATTTATCATAAAAATCAAAGATATTTTTCTGACTTTTTTTTCAGAGAAACAAATTTACTATCCTTACGGAAATGTTTTTTTGTTTAAACAGCAGTATGACAAATTATACAGTCATGCAAAACCAATACTCCCAAAATGTTTTGAACAATAAATAATGCTCAAACGTCTAAGATAATAAAGCACTCAGCCGGTATGAGACAATACCCCATGTGGAAAAAGAAAAACGAACCAGTACTGTTTCGACCGACCAAAAATTGCTGGCCCGCTTTTTCCGCCAAAGTTATTTCAACAAAAAAATGTCACACCGTTTTATGTTTTGATGTCAGTTTTTAACGTTGAAACAGTATCTTAAACGGGTTTAAATCAACAGTGTGTTTAAATCACTACCGCTTCAACATTCATTCAGAATGTCGCTCGCGTATCAGAGCCGAACGATCGCCCAGTATTAGCTTCCAGTGTCAAAACAAAATTTAAAAAATTCATTTTTTAAATAATTTTTTGGCAGTATTTTGGTTATAAAAGATTTCAATAAATTTGATTGATTTTGAATAAACTATAAAATAACACAAATTTAATTACGATAAAATGGTAACTTCAAAAATAAAAGTTCTAATGTATAGACATAAGAACCCAGATAAAAAAAATTTCAAAATAATTGTAATAATAAAAATGTACTAATTGACGTTTATCGTTTAATATCATTCGCATATACTCAGATGACATTAAAATTAGTATTGCCACAACGCCATTAAGAAACGATAAAAAAAGTATCGGTAGATAGTTATTTATTTACTTAAAAAATAAAAATGGGGGTGCTAACTTGATTTCAATATAATATTGACCTATAATAAACATATTTTTTTATGGAAAATGTAGCCTGAATTAAAGACTAATTAGTACCCACACAATAAAGTTTATAAATTAATTAATTAATAATTTTTTTTAATTATTTAAACAAATTAAAATACACAATTTCTGAAATAATGAATTCTAATATTAAAACAATTTTACAATATAAATTGAAGATTAATTAGTACCAATAACAATTTCACAATTTTTATAAACAATAACAATTTATTTAAATAATAAAAAGTTGCAAATTAAAAAAGACACTATATCTAATATAATTTTTGGTAAAAATTGCAGTCTGAATTAAAGACTAATTAGTACTCATGTCAAAATAGTTTTTTGTTGTTGTTATCTTAATGAATTCAATCTTAACATATTCATATTTTTTTATTAACAGAAACAAGTATTAAAAGTATAAAAAGGAAATAAGTTTTGGATCAGGAAGGTAAATTTTGTCATTAAATTATTAACTGCTTTTAATCTATTATATCAGTCAATACACATATACAGTAACAAATTTGGGATCATGGGAGTCTTTGCGCTTGTACGAGACGCTTTCTTCTTCTGCATGTCGTCCAATAAATACCATGTGTTGTTCAGTGTACGACAATAGACACGATAATGGCCAACGTTTTTTTCGGATAGTGTACGGCTGTACGAAGCTACGTATTCTATAACTCCGATTAAGGAGTACCTTTTTTTACTGAATTTTTGAGTTTTAATTCTCGTGCCAAATCTTGGAGTTTTATTTTTGTTATAATAATGCTGTCGTTACAAACATCAAAAGTAATGATGTTTCCTGAAAAGAACATAATGTACAAAATATTTTATTATAGAAGAAAAATAAGATTCAATTATGATAAACTTGATAATAATTTATATTAATTGTACATGAGAATATATTAACCTTGTACAGGTAAAAAGTATCGAGACAAGGCAATTTTTAAAAGAATTTGAAGCTTCTTATTAACATTAAATTTGAAATAAATCAATTAATTTTTTATAAAGTTATCTCTGTCACTTGATATGAAATTTACTTTAATATTTGTTAAACATATTTACCAAGTTCTTCTATATTAGTCTGTAATGAACCCATGCAATCCACCATACTTCATTCAATATCTTTGAGAGAATTATTTATTGTTTTTTCGATTTTAAAATTAAAATCTGTATTAAATAATAAAGAATAATGAATTGTTATAACAACTTGTTCTTCTTCTAAATATAAACAACCTGCTGAACACTGGCCACGTTTTAATATGCTGGGAATGTTTTTTAACAAGTCGGAGGAAAGTTCTCCAATGTTTCCTGTACATACCACTTTAACATTATTTTCTGTCAAATAAGTAATTGAACTGAGTTTTCGTTTTCTTAATATCTCAGCTCTATCTTTATAGATATGTTTTCCTACATTACTTTTACTGGCTATTCGAATACTTTTTAACAAAATGTCGTTTGTTTCAGGGTCAATGAAGGGCTTTTCTTTTTTAGCTACCAACAAAATGTGAAAGAGTGCATCAAATGCACATGTATTACCAGTGTATATGCAACTGAGCGAATACGCACGGGTTGGAGAGAGCAGGAATTTCCATTTTGCAAAGTCTGTGAATAAATATCATAATAAATGATTTATTCTATTATTATTATGAAAACATTAGGGTGAAAGTTTCTTCAAATTATTTTTATATGCGAAATTCTAAATTTCACTAATGAATGAATGAACACGAGACTTTAAGTTTAAAAATTAAAATAAAAAAAAATTACTTAACTTAAGGAATAATATATTTA
The DNA here is from genome assembly GCA_022817325.1 of Idris sp. 1 HC-2018. NCBI lineage: Eukaryota > Metazoa > Arthropoda > Insecta > Hymenoptera > Scelionidae > Idris > Idris sp. 1 HC-2018. The sequence goes on along the minus strand of JABFPM010000829.1, from coordinate 11,611 downwards.
TTTAATTAGAAAAAAATACTTAAAATATTTAGTTTTAATTGCAATTTATGTTATTTTTGTTTTTATTGATACTATTTATTTACTGGCAAATTTACCCTATTAAAAGGAAGGCGAAAGTCTGCTAACACGAAGTTAGTGTCTTTTTATTTACAACATTTTGTCATATTTTTGCAGTAGGTAACAAAAAAAAACTATTTTGACATGGGTACTAATTAGTCTTTAATTCATACTTGAATATTTTCAACTTTAAAATTATGGGTTTTTGCTCAACAAGTTTAATACGATGAATGTAGAAATTTTTATTTGTTTAAACAATTAATATATTAAGATAACAAAAAAAACTAGTATCAAAATTATTTTAAAGTCGGAAAAGCGACAAAAGTTCTACATGGGATATGAGCGTGATCGACTTATATTCATTTATATGAATTATATTTGACATATAAACACAAATAATATTATGTTAATATAAGATCAGTGAATATTTATCTAACAAACAATATATTCTGATTATTTTATTCATTATTTATTATTGTAAATTTTAATCATTGTTTAATTATTAAAATTTGATCAGTGATTGTCGAGTTTGATTCTGTCAGTATCAGTATAATGGACACTCCAACATATCAGTCTCTGTTAAGACACTTTTATAATTAATGAAATCAAATTTAAAAAATGTTTAGTTGACAAAAAAGATTTTTCAAACATAATAAAGCATAAATAAATCTACAACTTTACATTTAAAATAGTTATATAAATTCTATTTATCGAAAAAGTAAAACTGTAGATTATGTTATAAAACTTAAGATTGTCAGAAAAAAGAGAAATTTTCCCTCTTAGGTAATCTGACTGCATGATAAGATAATTAAATGCATTATTATATTATTAATATGATAAAACTTGTTATAAAAGTAAATATAGTTTTATTGAAAATGTTTTTACACAAAATAACATTTTTATTTATTTTTTATCGTAAATTACCAACTCATTAACAGACTGACAATAATAAAATTTAAAAATATACCTTTCATGAAAATTATAAATAAAAAAAAATTAAGCTACATTCATGTGCAAATTTTGTCACACATAAAAATGTTTATCTTTTTCTTTATGTCCGCATAAGTATAAAGTTGTGCCGAGACTTTTGAGTCAATGCGAAGTAATTTTATTTCTGAAAAAAGCAACCCAGGCATTTTATACATCGCGATTAAAGTCATATTACCGCACTATTTTCGCCAAAACGTAACTCATTCAAATCAAGAAGTTGTGTTTCCTTCGCTCTTATTAGCGTAATTCGAATATATTTAGGATTGTTAGGGCCACTTCATAATTAAGGTACTGAGAATCGTCTTAGAGCTTATTGGCACATTCGCTTCCATCAACTGGGCTTTCGTGCAACACGAAATTATATGCGCTCTGCTTCTTTTTCTTAGATCGTGCGTAGTCTTTTTCACTGCTTGATGGTCGCCATTTTGCTACATCCGCCATTAAGACCCGCGAAACACGGCATTGTATGTACCAGAGAGACTCTCGTTATAACGAATTAAAGAACGATTTAACTCGAGTATAATTTTTTTTAAACAAAACCAGTTTCTTTTGGTAAATTTTTCTTTGAATCTGTTCGAAGAAATATGAAAACTATATACAAAGAAGTATTGAGTTCAGATTGTAATTGTATATTTTTAAAAGCATTTAAATAACTGTATGCATTTTGCCTTCACTGATGAAATGACTAAACATTTTTGTATAACCCAAAAACGATATAAACTATTTTTATTTTCTTCGAACCCAATAATTAAAGTTTTATAATTTTCTTTTTTGTTTTACTGAAATTCTTTATAGTAACATTTACTGGGCATGAATGAAAGTGAGGTCAAGGATTTCGAGTAGAGTTATACTTTATAAAAAGGGCATCAGGTGCAGCAGTGTGCACACTCATCCAAGGTCAAGATTTAATTGTCGGTATAAATAATTTTTCACGGTCGACTATGAAAGTGAGCTTTGCGAACACACATAAGAGGACGTGTCTGATCGGGACATCCGATTATATTTTGCTGTATATACTCATGGTCGAACGAGAAGTAAATTTGTAATCCTTGTCCTGTTAAGAGTTTTCGTAATATGAGCGTTACGCCTTGCTTATCGAAAACACAAACATGACACACATTTCACTGCCTTACAATTGCCTTTCTCGTTTTTCAGACGGTAGATATGAGAAACGGGTATTCCGAAGGCTATGAGATTTTTTTCTTCTTTTTCCCCTCAACAGACGTAGCTTATTATCTGATTTGGAGATGCATTCAGGCTTGGCTTGTGTTTCGTATCGTCTTGTAATACGTATTCCCTTGCGCAATTTTTTGGTTCGAGCTTTTTAGTGTTACGAGAGCTTTGATACTTGAGCGCAAACAAGATCTAGGTTGGGAAAGTATATATATGTATAAGCCTCTTGCGATATCTATCTATACACTGAGGAAAATGGTACGGCCATTTATTAAAGGAAGTGTCATTAAAAAAGAGAAGATTTTATAAAACTTGAGTAGAAAGTTTAGATGAAACAAACTGATGTTAATAAATTTTAATTAAAATTTTATTTGAAATTTGTTGCAATCAATATATCTCAGTGGTTATTTATTTGTATATTTAGATTTGTATTAAATATAAGTATCATGAGATATACATTGAGAAAATGATATAATGCTTCCTCATACTGTACATAACATTACTCAGCATTTAACAGAAATAAAAATGAGATTTGAGTTATGAAAAATGAAATGAAATAATATTGAGAAAGATATTGAATAGAAAAATGAAAGGATTAAAATAGTATTTGAAATAACTCTTGATACAGCTTTTGTGGTTTATCTTGAATGAATGTCAAAACGTAACAGTTTGACAATGTTTGAATCAAAAAATTGACAGGCAGTATCAAATTCTTGAACCATCTCGTGATCTCTAAAAAATGACAGATACAGAATGAAGAATATACTAATAATAACAATAAAAGAATACAACATTTTAATTCCCCACAAAAAGGTTAATGTGAAATAATTTTGTTGCTCATTTCTCTTATAATTGCATTTTAAATAATAATTCTTAGAAAAATAAGATCATTTTTGCACACGTGTTTTAAAAAAAGCTAACCGATTGACTTTCAGTACACGTACGTCCTTAAAATATAAATCAATATTTATTCGGGTCGAAATTTGTGCTTATCAAATAATGTGTACAGTGTAAACATGTACCCGCTGATAAAATATCAAGGTAAAAAGGTATATAAAAGAGTTGTGCACATTCTTTCTTAATTAAATTTCGTGGATAAAAATGAATTCACAAAAATGCAATCAGATTCATTCAACTATACATTTTTCCATGTCTCTGTTAACATTTCTCGGCAGCATATCAAATATAAATGAAACTCGATTAAAGTCGTGGCTTCTATTTCTCTCGATAACATCTACTGAAAAATGATACAAGTTGTCGAACGTGGTCATCGAACTTGCACACGTGCAATACTTTTTGATTACTTTATGAAGGTGGGTTGCGGAGGGGGGGAGAGGGCAATGGGACTTGGGGGGAGTCGGCGGGGCCCGTGGACCCCTCGAGTGGCTCTCCCGGTAGCGCCGTCGCGCACCTGCCGCTTATTCCCACGCCGAGACTCACGTTGCTTCATCTTTCCTGTGTTCGCGCCCTTCCCCCCGCAGTGCCCCTTCCCCCGCGTGCACGCCTTGACCCACACCGCGAGGCAAACACGTGTGCCTTACGAATCGTCCTTGTTTATTTTCGAATATTTTTGGGAACGCAACCGATACGACGCAAATTCCGGCAATCAAAATTAAGGGCCCGGACAAATATATAATGCCCATCATCTCTCCACTCACAACTTATGGAAGTGACGCGGTCGGGTGATTGATGCCCTTTCAGCCAATCATTCAGTCTTATAAAGAGTTTGTCCAACAACATTTTCTAGATACACACACATGGGTTTTTTTTATACGTCTCTTATTTTATACGTTTAATGATTATGCTATTATTTCAATAAGAAGCTGGCTTTTTTAATTTCAAATTTTTTATCTTATAATATTTATTATCATTTAAGGATGTTTTGTAAAATAAGAAAAGTGAATTGAAATTTTAATCTGAGATAGTAAATGTAACTGAAAAGCTTACAAAAAATCCAAAGCACAAAAAGAAGTTTATTTAAAAACAGCGAAAATGAAAGAATTTAGCATTATACAAAATATGGTAAAATAATAATTTTTTTTATTATTTTAATGTTTCAAAATATGTCCAGTTTGTTTTACAAAAAATTTCTGCAGTTTTTTTTGGTTTTATTTTTGGCACTGAAAATTGACACAAAACATTCTTAAAAAATGCGATTAAGGGATAAATAAAGATAAAATAAAAAATTCATCCCTTACCTCTACATTTATCATCATTATTAGACACTGAAAGACGTCATCGTTCAATTGTTAAACTGATCATCGTGTGTGATTAATAACCCGCTCTTTTATTACATATATATACCTATATATAGATATATATATGTATATATGAACAAATGTAAATTTGAAAGGTCGAGTCCTTTTGAACCCACATCATCTCCATAAAACTATCTCGACTATACCTGTGAGGACCGTTTCAAAATGTTCATTATTGCATTACCATTCTCAAACTCAAAAATTTGAATTCAATAAAATGTGTATTTCTCACATGAATAACCCGAAATATATCTCTTAGCGTTTCACGTTTTCACAATGTAACATAATCCGCGCGCTATCTTTCGCATCAATAGAAATGCTGCCATTGAAATTCAAATACTGCATAATCATGCGTAACTTTGATTCTTTATTGCATATACGCGCATTTGTATTTCTCCCTCGTCGTTCTATTAGCTACTGTGTGCGCAAGAATCAGGGGACGTTTTTTATGCGGAATTTCGAGCAACATACACCATTGTGACACATAAACCCCTCGACAAGTGGTATTGTCTGCTTTTTTTCGGGGGACCCCTATATTTGTACTTGTACAGGTGTATGTTGATATCAGTTGACCCCCAAAAGGGAATGAACTGAATAAAGGTATGTATAATTTTATGGGTTGAAATTTGCATGCATTTTTTAAAAAAATTTTTTATATACAATAAAATGTTTGTCAATAAAATAAATCCAAAATGAATGTTGTAAAAAAAGAGAAAACTTTGTTCTGTTTTATTGTCTCAAAATCACCGAGCCGTGTCGCAATGTCATACATTTGAATAATATTACAGTCTCGAATGAGTTTGTCTGAACATTCCGACACTCTTTCGAGCGAATCCTTTAGGGCCCTCCTGTATGCTCGTTTCCTTTTCGAAATTTTATTACATCCAAATTTATATCTGTTATAAATATTCGTCATTTATAATCAGGACATAAAAAAGGGGGAAGAAAACTTAGGTATCATTTTTCTTGCAGACGATTCTACGAGTTTGATTTTGTGTGAAAGCTTGTACGCACAATGGTGCATATATATATATATCAAAAAGATCATTGTCGGGGACGATTAATTTTCGATGTGAAGAGTTGAATCATCAGTTTCTTATACGTTAGCTTGTTTGCATTGCTTAATATGTATACCTATATATATAATGTAAATTCAAAGGATTTTCTTCCGTGACAACGAAAAGTGTTGATCATGTGGGAATAAATTGAATACGTGTAAATTGAGACCTGGTGATTATAAATTTGGGAATGAATAAAAGATGAAGTTTTAATCGTGCTTTGAATTACATTTTTATTTGAAAAAGTTGAATGAAAATGAAGTATGATTAATCGATATTTTTGGGTTCTCGCATAATTGAATATGTAAAATTCACTGAAATAAAATAATACAAAATTTATTCATCCAAAAATAAATAAAGTCTAAATACAATTTTATTACCAACAAATTTTGGAGTTTGATGTATTTTCAGTAAACCATCAACAAAGTAACTTGAATTATTGTTAAAATTTTGTTAATTACTTAAAAACTACTTAGAAAAAAGTACGAAAGTACTTGTATATATAAAATTTATACAAATTTATAATTCACATTATCAAAAAGGACCATTCATTAAATTTTGCAATAAATTTAAAGGTGACATATCAGGAAAAAACTTTCCTCATATATTCAATACGCAGTGCAAACACCGCATCATTATCTTAATTCGAGATGACTTTCCAAAGCTGACCTCGTCTTTGTCGTTTTAACCTTAATTGCGCTTCAACTATATCTCGCGTGTGTTTAAATTCATATATAATAATAATAAACGCCTGCGGCGTGTAAAACCACGTCTCATTATTCGCTCCCCTCTCTTCTAAATCCAAGTAATTGGAAGACTTCGATTGGTTACCGAAAAATAAAATGGACGTGGCATCTCGCGTAAGGTCCCTCCTTTTACTTTCACCCATAACGTTTGATTGGTCGACGTTCCCCTTCAATTTAACGTTTTGTTATACAAAACGTCAACCGCAATCGTTGTTTTTGTTCGACCCCCTTTGTTTTGTTTTTTTTTTATTTTTCCCCTTACATTTTCAACACTATATACAGCTCCTCTGGCAGTGGCCTCCATTTTTGCTGCTGCACTTGTTTCCGAAATACGCCACCGACTCATTCACACAGTAAATCTCGAAGAGAAAACACACCGAAGGGATTAAATTATTGTTATTAGGCCGAACGTTAAAAAGAAAGGGGGCCTTGCTTTTCATTTTAAACTTAATCATTTTTATGATATGTTGTGCGTATTTCGGTACAAGCTGAAGGTAAAGTTTTTTTTCCAGCCCTTTTTGCTGACCTTGTTTTTGATTTTCAATCGCTCGCTGGGAGTTTGAATACAAATTTAAAACCTTGACAAGAAATTTAAAAGTTAATTATGTAACTTTGTATATGAATTATGCATACTCACTAACAACTGTTAAGAGGTTTGGAAACTGTATTATACAATTAAGTTTGTTATGACTTTATTTATATTTGATAAAAAGTTATCTTATGAATTATTAGATATTTATACTCTGAAGCCTGCTTGTAATTGATATTAATAAGTTGTGAAAGACTTTTAATGGTCGTTGTATACAAGCATTACAAACTTTTACAAAACTTTCGTGCATAAATCCTTTACATTTTAATTTGCTAAAGGTTATCGAAATATGTATTTTATCAGCGATCCATCAGCTCAATTGGTCAATTAATTTCATCTTTCTTCCTGAGTAATGATGTTTTGAGAACAAAAAAGTGAACCGTAATTTGAGTGCCGATAAAATCATGATTCGGAAGCTCTCTTCATTTTTAAATTTGTACCCTGAGGAAGAATGCTTTTAAAATACATACATACATACCAACTGCAGTAAGCAGGGAAACTGAACAATTTGGAAAAGATCCAGCTCAGATCAGAACTTAAGATAAGCCTAATTTTGTATAAATGGTATTATCATTAACCTAAATAGAATCATTTAATACAACAAACTTTTCTTTTTCTCAAAACTATAGAACTATACCAATGATACAATATTTTGTCCCGCTTTAAAATTGGAATCTTTATAAAAGTTGTAATTTTTCACGGATTTTTTCAAAATTTTATGACAATTATTCTCTAAAGTCGGCTTACTTTCCGTAAAGTTTAGAGTAAAAAAAACTTAAATTCGAATTAAAATTTTACATTTGTCCCTGCTTAGTTTATTTGTTGAATAAATTGTTATAAAATCACTTTTAGTGTAAGTGTTTTTATAAACATTTTATATAATTTATATAAAAAAATTATAGTGTAAGAATAGTAAAAAAAAATATCTTTTTTATTATTCCTAACACTCTATCAGAATTTTAAAATTCATTCAATTTATTAATAATTGAATTTTTCTTTACCACGAAAAGTAGGTAAGAATAATTTATGCCCTCTTGAAATATTAAGATTACGAATTTTTTCCTTTTGCAATTTGATCTACAGATAACACAATAATTTAATTTTTCCAATCTCAAGTTTTTACTCCAAAATGTAGACAAAATGACATCTTACATGTTCTATAAATATCTGTAGAACATTGTACACAACAGTGTACGAATACAAGTAGCAAACACATGAGCTTCACACATAAAAAACTTAAAAATACGTATTTGTACATGTAATTGATATATTGTTAAATAAATTTAAATGAAATTTAATTTTGATTTAATTTGTTTTTAGATTTGTACGTCTGTTAAATAAAATTAAAGCTAATAAATTACAATTTAAACCGAGAAGTTAGTTAATCAAAGTAAATGAATTATACATTATTAGATCGAAACAATGTCTCAAAAAAATAAAAATACGAGAATAAGAAATCCCACAACAAATTCTTATTCAAGCGTAAGAGAAATGACATCCTACTTAAACATCTGCAAAATATCGTACTCAACAGCAAACACTTGAGCTTCACAAAGGAAAAAAATACAATTAAATAGATGACCTTTGCGATAGCAAAACTGAATCTTACATTGAGTTTTTATTTAAGGGTAGAAGAAATGACGTTCTACCTAAACATCTGCAGAAAAGCATACGCAACAGCTGAGCTTTGCAAAGGAAAATACATAATTATATTAACATTCTAAAATCCATAATTGATAACTTCATAACTGTTCAATGTTTGATAAATAATAACTGGCTACATCTTTAATTGGTAAGCTTAATAACTGGACTGACCCTTCACCTGAGTGTATGTACATGTTATGTACCAAGTCCGAAATTGTAAAATTTCTGAAACGTACGGAGAATATTTTATGATGTCCAAAATGTACAACTATTTATACAATGTCTAGATTTCACAATACTTCTGTACAAAGTACAATTATTCAAAAATGTTTATAGATTCCTTTGAAGACCATGGGTTTCACGATGACATCTTCTTAGGATGAGCTTTCTACCTTGCACAAGTTTCACATAAACTCATAAAAATCAAAATAACTGTCCGAGTAAAGTCTACATATTTAGTTTTCAATGTATCATGAATTTTAAGTAGTTAATATAGTAACAATATATAATTAAAAAATCAGTGGAAGAGTTATGCATATTGTGCTCTAATGACGACTTATTAGTGCAGCATTAAAACTAGTTTACTTTTAAACATTTTAATACAATCGACATCTATTGTTCAAATATGTTACTTATATTATTTTAAAAGTTATTGATAAAATGTATAACTAAATTTAAATTTTTTTGAATAATTGTACTTTGTACAATATTTTTGTACTCAGTACGGAATTTTAGACGTTGTACAAAATTCTCTGTACATTTCGGACATTGTACAATTTTGGACTTAGTACATATTTGTATTCTAGAGATTCGCTTAATCTTTTTAATACCAAATTTAGGCAAAGTGTTACGTATTCGTGGAAACCTAAATTTACATTAAAGACAGATCTGACTTTTCCATGATTACTTATTTTTGTTACTCTTTCGAGGTAATTATTTTGTCACACATTATTAAAAAATATTTTAAATTCAACAAGTATCTGAAAAATGTTCAATAAATTCAACCAAAATTGAAAAAAATAAGTAAATCTAATTAATTTCTAACTATACGTTTTGTTATTGCACACTTTTAAATGAATTATTAAGTAATAAATTAAGTAATACATTTAATTGATTAGTTATTAGTTACTGGAAAACTATCTGAAAAGATGACATTTAGGTTTTACTATTGTGCTACATCGAAAACTTTGAAATTCAAAAAATAAATTGAACATTCAACAATCCGTTTGCAGTGTAGAAATTTGTAAAACATGTTAAAAAACCGAAATTATATTGAAATTGCATAATGCTATCTCCAATCGATCCTTTCTTATAATTCTTAATATTAAAACAATATAAATCCCACATAACAAGTTTTACTGATCTGAAAAAACAACCTTTTCCTTCCCAAACGCCAAAACTAAAGCAGCACACACAAATTCTATTTTAAGCGTAGGCGTGTCCCACCTCCCTCGGAGCTCATCTATTTTCAACCCCCAGCGCCTGCGCGTTATCAAAAATCGATGCACCAAGCGTCGGGGCGCTAGCAAGCTCTTTTCCCGTATGGTCGCCTGATCCGAGGCTTCGTTATAACGACGCTTGACGTTTGTCACGTCAAGACGACGACGACGGCGCCTTCAACGTCGAAGGCGACGTCGACCGAGGGTTGGGTATGACGACGCGCCACCCGTCTGTTGCTCTCCTGGGGTCGGAGGACGTCGCGGTGCGGCCTATCGCCGCAGCTCGACGACGGCGCCGCGACGCCACGCGGGCCACCAGCTCGGGCGCGTGTGACCCTGTAATCGTGGTACGTCAGACGACGTCTTCCGATTGACGTGCTGTTTCGTCAGACGTCAAACGAGCGACGTGCCACCCCCGCCGGCGCCATGTTCTCCGGGAACGGCGTCGCGACGCTAGGGCGCCGCGATCCAACAGGGGCTTGCGACAGCCGGCTAAGCGCCGCTCCGAAAGCAACTCTAAGATAGTTTTGCCTAAATGCGGCGTTATTTTTCTGACATGGAGAATCTTAATAAATAATATTTTCCCTCCCACCTGCCAATTTATTTTGCCGGTAACTTTTTTTGCGTTTTGCATTGGACGTGTTTGTATCCTTTTAGTTTTTATTGCTGCTTGCATATTTATATTCGTTTTCAATTTGTTTGAGTCTTTTTTTATCGGAGCTATTTTGTTCGTGTTTTTTTCATTTTTTTTGTTCATTTTTTGTTCAAGCTTGTTTTTTTTGCGGATGAAGGGATGCTTCACGCGGGTATTGCTGTATTGAATTGTAAATATCGAGGTCGAGCTTGTGTGAGAGTAATGAATATAGGAAATGTAATATGCAGGATTGGCTTTTTGATGGTTTTTGTTGGGCGCCTTTTTTTTAACTCGTGCTTTTCACTTTGCATCTCGGGTGATTGACTATATATACAATTTTAACGAGGATTACTTTTTTTTATTACGAATTTTAAATCTAGTATTTTATACATTTTTATGTTTTATAAATAATGTTTAAAAATTGGAATAGTTTATTAGGATAAGTTTGTGTTAATTACTACAAAACAATAAAGAAAATTAATTTCGATTAGAATAGAAAAGTGATTATTAAAATGTAAATATACACATTTTAAATTTAAAGTTTAAAGTAACTAAATGTTTTATATAATTAAACATTTAGAGTAGATTTATTTTATTTTTAGGATCATGTGCATATATAAAATCTATTGTAGAAATGTCACCTAATAATGTATTTTTAGATTATATGAAGAAAATTGATTTTAAATTTAATTAATATTTTTCTTATAAAAATCAAATTAATATGAGTTTTTGTGGTTTTTTTGTTTTTCTGTTAATTTAAAACAATATTTAATTAATAATGCTTGTATTCATGTAAACATTCAAATTACCCTTAGAAATAACTTAAATTTTTTATCTATAAAAAACAATATTCACTTCAATATACAAATGAAAAATTTAACATTTTACACAATTTAATATTAGCAAGATATTTGATTAATTTTGAACCAATTCACTTGACCTACCTAAATTAAACTAAATTACCTTTTAATAGAATTATTTTTGTTTAATTAAAATAAAGCTTAATTAACAAAAAAAAATTCC
>JABFPM010000828.1:0-24641 GCA_022817325.1 Idris sp. 1 HC-2018 | reverse complement strand
ATACGAAATTTATACAACAATTTATGTAAATTATACGTATTAAGATTCTGCTGATTAGTCACTGAAATAATGAAATTAACAAAATCAAGATGTCAAATTTTCTACGATACTGACATTTAAACCAACGGAATAGTTTTTTCAAACTCTCATTCAATATTTTTAATGAATATGTATAAAAGTCAAAAAAGTTTTCAGTGTTGATCATATTATTAGGCTGGTGATCAATATTTATAAAATTATTAAAAATTCGAACTGGAGTTCTGGTATTTCTGACAAACCAACGTTTATGACAAGTCTGTTTGTTTTCATCAATCTTTATTCATTCACTGCATAACAATCTTAAAGCTAAGGTAAAAAATAAACGAAAATTATATTTCAAAACTTGTTAAATTTAAATAACTTAATTATTCATAAATTGTTGAAAATTCAGATTAATATTTTCGACTGTATTTTGTATGTGTATTATATGTATACACGTATATAAGGTTGAATTAAAAAAAAATTGAACTTAAAACTAGGTGAAAAATTGATGTTTAGATCGAAAGAGAAAAGATTTACACACTTTCAGCCATTTTGTTCAAGCCCTAGATGGAAAAAAAACTATATCTTGGAATTGATACTGACAAAAAATGTCGTACTGTATCCAAATATATAATATACTTGCAAAAATATACTCGACTCAAGTCTATTTTCACTTGAATCAAGGGAGTTTCACTTCAAATAAATCAAATATACTTAATTCAAATATACGATATACTTCAATACGATTAATCATATTTTTCATTTCATTCAAGTATATTTATTTTATTTTCACACTTATTATTTAACAAGATAAAAGTTAGAGTAGAGAGTTAAATAATCAAATTCCTTATTATTTAATTTAATAAGAACAAAATTTATTTCATGTATAAATTTAAAAATAAAAGTGAATGCTACATAAACATTTGCGAGTTTGTTTCATTTCTCCAATTCTTTGTTTAAGGGGGAAATACGTGTAAGTGCCTCATTTTTTTTATCATTTTCAAGGTTTTTTTTTCATTAGCAGGTGTATTTGTGAACATTCAGAGGTATGAACAAAAATTTTTATGCAAAATCTTAAACATGATTATATTTTAAATTGAAAATTATGTAGAAATGTGTTTTTTTTCAATGCGAAAACGGGAGTGATACTGTAGTCAATTTTCATTGAATTCCTAAATTTAAAAAACGTACACTTTGTTTATGAAATAAAATCGTCGATGAATCTAAAAAACCATTAAAATATTAATACTGAACTTGGTTTTCGCGTTTTGAAAAAATACATCAATATTTTAACTTTGTTTTAATTTTCGGAATTAAATGAAAATTGACAACAGTATCACTTCCGCCGTTTTCTTATTGAAAAAAATACATGTCTAATTAATTTGTATTTTAAAGTATTGTCATAATTGGGATTTTGTATAAAAAATTTTTTTTCATACCTCTGAATGTTCACAAATACACCTACAGTTGTTATATTAACTTTCAATTTGATTTGTGTAATGAACAAAAAATCTTGAAAATGATAAAAAAATGAGGCACTTACACGCATTTTCTAATTTAATCTGCTAAGCATAACATTATTGTTTTTCAATTGCATCCAAAAAGAATTGCTATATCTGTTATATATGCTATATGTTATATAACCACAGACTAAATTTTTATTAAATAAAAGTTCCATCACATATATCATTGTTTATACAATTTACTGCAGAAAACTCGAAAAAATTGTGCCCTCATGAAATTTGTAAATTATGCATGTTAGATTTCATGTCTAAATTTACATTTACCTGTTTTGGTCGGATTAAATTTTCTGAAACCAGATCAAATTTCAGATCTCTTCATATTTTGAGTTGATTTAAGCTGGTATAATCTTACGAAAATTGAGCAAAATTTGTTAAAAAATGTTATTAAACTTCAATTTATGTTGAAATCTAATCAAAAACTATTTTTTTCACAAACATTATTCACGTCACAATCTGATATTATAAAATATTCCCGGCATAACTAATTCAACTGAAATATTCGATTGCATCCAGAACGTTTTTTTACATTCCAATTCGTTCGATCAAAATTATATGTCATCAAACTAATCGAGAAAAAAATTTCATCACGTAATTGTAATTGACGCAAAACATCGTCCCGAAAATAAAGGGCCACAAAAAAGCGAAGGGATTATTCTAGATGTATGTAGGAGATAATATAACTGAGCGATTTTGTCTTCAGTGTGTATGCACGTCGAGGTTTTCGCTCGTGTTAAGGTACGTGTTCGGCGCGAGCTCGTCCTCGGGCGAGAGTTTGAGTATTCTCGGTCCAACTTCCCTCTTTCTCTCTCGGAATAACTGCCGGACACTGGTTCACCTTGGACATGTCTCGAGTGAAACAACTTGGCTTGATAATACCAATGTTACACGAGCGTAGCTTTTGGAGAAAATCGGACGACACGTCGTGACATAAGGAACAGATAATAAATGTTGCACAAACTGCGCCGATCAACACGCTTTTTCGACAAATCGACAACTTTTGTTCGTTCACTTTGTCGTTGCACAAAACAGTCGTCTAAACAAAATGAAATTAAAGTTGAGAAACAAAATGAATTTCAAATGAATTAATAAAAAAGAGAAATGCAGTTTATAGTCAATAAAAGCGCAAAGCTAAGGAAAATTGAAAGAACGATATTAATGTGAACAGTACTCCGTTTGACTGCTTCTTAATTATAAAATGTTTTATTGAGAGTTCGCTTCATTTCGAAAAGTTTTTTAGCTTCATTGTGAAATTGATTTAGACGTTGCACTTTTACAATCGATACTTTAATTCAGAACAATGGTTTACGAACAAAGCCTGTGAGCTATAAAACATTTATTTTTTGCTCGCTCATATATTTTTATAAACACATACTTCTACTTTCAAAACCATTTTGAGAAAATCATTTTTTTTTCTTTTTTATTCACTCAAATTAATTGTGACATTTTATTAATAAATAATTCTGTTAGATGTTTAAAACTGTTGAGATTAAGTATGCGAAATTGATTTTTTTCCAAATTCTTGAATTATTTTTATTTAAACTCAAATAAGCATTTCACGACACTGTAACTTAGTTGAAATTACAAATTCCGTACATTGTGAAAACGATAAGTAAAATTACGCATAATTTTACAATACAATGTATTTTTACAGACAAAAATGTGACAATCTAACCTAAATTCTTTGAATTCAGAATTTTGTTGAATTTCGTGATTTTTAATCAATACTAATATTACTCAATACTTTTTTTACTAATTAAATTAACATTGTGTATAAATTTGTTTTTTAAAATAATTTATTACGTGCAAGCATTAAGTTGTCAAAAAATGCAAATTCACAACATTTTTACGTAAAATTACATGATTTTTTGTAATTTTATAGGACATATCCTGTAAAATTACATTTTAATATGTAAAATCACAGAATATATTCTGTGCGGTTTGTTTTCGTTATATGTACTGTAAGTTTACGCAAAATTTATTTGAGTGTAAGAGCAGTCTAAATTTAACACAATAAAACAAGATACATCAATAATTAATTAAATTTACGAAATCATTATTAGTAGAATTTGTGGGTTAATAACGAAACGGTACAATTAATTTTATTTTTGTTTTATTGAAATAATCAACTCGAATTTAATGTCACAAGGAGAGATCTTCATTCGACAAGTTCTGACCAAGAAGTGACGCATTTGGGCGTCAGTCCCTTACAAGCTAAGTCAAACTTAAAACAAGATTCATCCAACTGAGCACCGTTTACCATTGCACAGGCTTTCTCAAGAATCATTCGAATCACGTGTTCCGACCCACCATTTTGTTGCGGGGTACGTGGTACTCTAAAATGATAGCTTGTGTCTTTTTTGACACAAAATTCTTTAATTTCAATTGACAAATACTCTCTTCCGATGTCACAATACAAATGTACCGTTTTAAGTTGAATAACGTTTCACTTCTACATCATCTTTTAGAGTTGAAAGCGCATCGAACTTATTGTTTCAATAAATAAGTTGTACAGTAATGTGTGTATTTGTCAACAAATATAATGAAGTAATTTTTGTCATCATAAGTTAAAGGAAAAATTGGACCACAGACGTGTGTATGAATAATGAGTAGTGTTCGTTTGACATGAGTTTTATCTTTCCCATTTATACAAGGTTTACACAAATCTTCATTTGGTGTAGCTTTATTAATCAGCTCAATGTTCTAATTATTGTGATCATAATTAAATGATTATTGTGAACGCAAAATAAAATTACGTACACTTAACTTCAATTTGTGAAAATAGGGTGTATTTCTTGTATTACTCGTATATGTTGCAAAACATATTATACTTGGTGAACATAAAAAAAAACTTAGCAAACGACTAAAACCAATAATATGTCTTACCAATTTTCTTATAAAACCAAAAATCACTTACTTTTGCATCAAATGTAATTATGATATGAAATTTAGAGTTCTATGAACTTGAAATACATAATCCTGTTGAAAAAGTCTTATAAA
The DNA here is from genome assembly GCA_022817325.1 of Idris sp. 1 HC-2018. Classification (NCBI taxonomy): domain Eukaryota; kingdom Metazoa; phylum Arthropoda; class Insecta; order Hymenoptera; family Scelionidae; genus Idris; species Idris sp. 1 HC-2018. The sequence continues at coordinate 20,100 of JABFPM010000828.1, read as the reverse complement.
AATAAATACGTCCTTGTAAAAAAATGAATAAATTGAAATTGGAATTACATATTCATACTAATAAATGAATATGCAATTCTATATCGATGAGACAAAATGCTTGGACAAAAACCGCATAGATCTATATAGAACTTTGTCTATATGTATCTATCAGACTTTTTCAACAGAGAATTCTTACAGAGACAAAATGCGAAAAATTAATAAATATATACAAATTAAACAAATAATTTTCTTAAAAGATATTAATTAATAATGTGTGACCATATTCGCCTACTACCCTGTATTTTGCAATTTTTTCTTTGTTTTTTTTTGTATAAGATTTATGTCTTTCAAGTTCACAGAACTCTAATTTTCATGTGAATTTGATGCAATAGTAAGTGAAAATATTATTGGTAATTTTTTTTCTTACATAATAGTTTTTAAGTTAACGAAACAAAATTCCCACGTCAACAACTTTTGTAATTTTTCAAATCAAGATTTTTTACGTGGTCATAAAATTATTTGGTTCACGTAATTAATATTTCGTTTACTATAATTTTTAAGTTCACGTAATTCAACTGTACTTTTAAGGCTAAGTTATGAAATGTCAACTTACTGTGAACATAATTTACTTTTTATTACGTACGTAGTTATTTTTTTTATTAAAAATTCTCAAATTAACGACCGTTTTGTATTAAATAGACGAAAGAAATTTTTATTAACCAAGAATTTATTTTAATTCTCTAACGTTTCGGCTATACATTTGAGCCTTTTTCAAAGTATACATGTTATAAATGTCTTTTAACTGAACTATTTAGGTCAATAAAATAACTATAATCGTGTGTTTATATTTATAATTAAATTTAGTTTGTTTAAATGTAAGTCTTTAAATGTGACCAAAACATCTATTATTATAAAAGAAAACAATAATACGGAAAATTAAATTACATTATTATCGCATTATAAACATTTGGTAATTTTTCTGTATCTTTTTGAACATTTAAAGTATTTTTTGTGAATTGAATATGTAACATCTCAGAAACACATCTCTTGTGATAATTACTTTCCGTGTCTAACACTTCAACTTCTTTCCACTTCATATCATGACCCTTATTTATTCTGTGTAATTTAATGACATTATGTTCATTTTTTTAATCATTTGTGATTGCATTGATATGAGCTTCATAATTTTTCACATTTCTTTTTACTGTGAATTCTAAACCAAGTGATCCGTTAATTGGCTTACCTTGCATGATGGTTTAACCATCTTTTTAAATTGTGATCCTCCGTGGGGATCTATTCATAAAATAAATGTGAACAAAATAAATGTTTTTTTTTTCAATATCTTCTATATTATTTTTTTAAACAAACTCTTCACAAGTGTTAAGAAATAGCTGAATTACAATGATTAAAATGCATTGGCAACATTTTTCAAGTATAATATAGAGTTTTGATTATAATATTTCGTTACATCATTTTGTAAATTAACATTTTCTGAGCAACATTTTTTCGCAGGCGACTTGTAACCAGTATTTACTTTCCCAATTTCAATGTCTCCCATTACTCGTTTGTTTTGAAATTTATCCAGAAATTTAAAAAAAGATTGCTTGTGTCAATTTCTGAACAGAGAGCAGATTGTACGGCACATTCGGGCAAAACAATACAATTTTCAGCACTCCATTGATCCTTTTGTCAGTGGTGACCTTGATGTTGCCCCTTTTTAACGCGGTGATAAAAGCACCCATTTTAGCAACTACCATGTTGAGCGACTGCTGCAGCGTGGTTGGTACAGGTGTCTAAGAAGTCTTCTCTGTTCACCAGATGTTCAGAGACTCCAGAGTCTAGAAGATATGTCAACTTGTCTGGTCATGTCGCTGACCATGAAAAAGAATCCACCCTCAATGTTGCTGTCTGTCTCCGTAGTCAGTTGAACTGATTGAACCATCTTAACTGGCGTTTGAGCTTTCTCGTTTTTATGATTTTTCAAAGATCGCTTGTGATAAAAACAATCTTTTATTAAATGATTGGCACAGTGAAAATACTTGAATTCTTTCTTGAACAGACCTATCTTTTGAATTTTACTAACATTTTGTCTTCTTTTATGAGAATTTGCATATGAAGGAGCTTTATTTCCAACATGCAAAACTTTTGCTTTTGCGTCGTTGTGATCGTAATTGATTTTATATTCGTGATCAAGCAAACGAATGTTCACAAAGGCTAACGTTATGTTATCCGGAAATAGTGTTTCGATTGCTGTGATAACACTATCAAATGTAGCTGGAAGTGTCATCATCAAATACGCCACTTTAGTCGTTTCCGGTATATCACTACCCGCGGCGATCAGTTCTTCGAATAAGTCATCAAACACAATAAAACGGCACATTGCTTTGCAACTTGAAACGAAACATTTTTTTTTAATAATGCAATTTGAGTCGCTTGGCTTTTACGCTTGTAAATTTTGTCCAAGTCTTTGAACACTTCTCGCGTCAGTTTATTATTTTTGCAAATCTTATAAACGAGTCAGATAGATGCTGAATTAGTAAGCTTTTTGCAGTGCATTCCGCTTTGTCCCATTTTCGGTCCCGTTCTTCCGAAATAGGCTCATTAATGACATGTAGCACTCTCCACTCTTGAAACAAAGCGTGGATCTGGAATTCCACACAACGCATCGTTGAACGAAACAATGTTTCATTTTGTTTTCACGAAATCCATTTTCAGATTTGTCTTTGCACTATGGATTTTTCCACATTAAACTCGCAAAAACACAAAACTCTATCTCGCGGCGCGACTTGGGCCCACAATCTATTAGAATTTATGGGTTAATAACGAAGCGACACAATTATTTTTCTTTTATTGACATAATCAACTCGAATTTAATGTCACAAGGAGAGATATTTACTCGACAAGTCTTTACTGACGACCAAGAAGTGACATATTTGGACGTCAATCCCTTGCAGGCTAAGTCAAACTTGAAACATACTTGAGAACTTCATATATTACTTATGCAGAAGAGAAATATAAACTAAAATACAAATTCAATAGAATCTTATACGCTACTTTTATTACAGTTTTTTATCCAAAAAACCTCTCATAATGATACGTAACTCAGGTGATACAGTCGCAGAATATCAACAAATATTTTATTTATCAATTGTTGTTGCTTAAAATGTTAAATAAACAAACAATTATCAAATACTCGATATATTTACACAAGTTTTTGTCAGTTGATAATTAAATTTGTAAAATACTGAACTAATTTAGAACAAATTCGGTAAATTCATTTGTTCAATCAGTCGTGGTAGAAAAAATTAAACAAAAAAAATGTTCCTTAACCAATGTCAAACAAGGTAAACTTGGAAAAAAAGTAAAGCCAGCCTGGTTTAATCATGTCAGTCTGACAATTGGTCCGCACTGACCGAACTTTATTTAGTGACGCATTCGTCGATCGTCGGACGTCATCAACAGTGCGAGATTTTCTCGAAAAATGGCGAGAGATCGAGAACGAGAGAGGCAGCTAAATTATCGTCTCGAAAACGATGAAATTCCAATAGAATTTGGGCCGCTGAAAAGCCCCGTTGATCGAAACTGGACTCAGCCAGCCGTCTCCGTGATTGGAAACAATGGAAAATGATACCGAGTGCGATAAAACTGTCCAATCACAAACCACAGATCCCAAAATGTTTCTTTCTTTTTTTTTCGAATATTGTTCTCCCTCTATTGACAATTTTTTCTTTGGCTCTCTTACTTTTCATTTTTTTAAAAATCAAACTTTTAAAAAAACAATTTATTGTCTGAAATGAATTTTTTAGATCAAGTGTCTGCAGTAATTTGTTCTGTATTTGTAAGAGCTTGAATTAAGTGTGAGTTCTTATTCAGTTGGAAAATACATCAAAAGTACTGGTGACTGAAAGATAATTAATTTAATGTAGAATTAAAGTTTTTCTTATTCAATGTGGAGTTAGAAAGAAATATGAATTAAAACATTAATATCATCAGAATTATGTGATATGAGTATATTTAAATATGAAAATGTGTTTGATAAACGTGTGTTTGACAAAATGAAAGTCTTGTATATGTATATATATATTTCAAGTGTACCTCATTTTCCGATCATTTATTTTCTATTAATGCCACCGGAATTGTACCTATTGTTCGACAAATTATACGCCCGTTAGTTTTTTTTTCACTCACAATTATTAAGGTACACAAACGCTTTTTATTCTTAATTGTTCTGCTAATAGAAACAATAATGAGATACTTTCACAAAAAAAATTAGTGACTTTTTTTGTAACGATCTGAAAGTAAATTATACAATTTTAATAAGAATATATAAATATAAGTATAAAATTACGGGAGCGGTGTTCACAGTGACATGATGGGGAAAAGTGACATGGTAAGGGTTTTAACCATAGTTTTTTATGATAATTACAATTATTTTTGGTTATATGTATAGCCTTTCGACCATGTCACTTTACCCTCCTTTTTTTAAAAAAATTATTATTATTTATTTTTTGGTAAATAAAAATTGTCTTCTCAGCCAAGGCAGCAGAAAAATAAATTCAGGGTAAAAAATGTGAATCGTGGGCCGATGAACAATGTGGATTACCTGAAGACGACGAATTTTTTAGCGATTTTTTTTTCTTGAATCTTAAATATTATTTAAGTAAAACATTAATAGCCTTATAATTCCTTTTTTGCTTTAATTAGCATTAGCTTATTTTCCATTATTTTATAATCATGTCACTTTACTCACCCCTTTCGTAAAATCGTCATTTTCGTAATTTTTTAAAAGTCGAGTGTAAATCTGTATTTTATCATATAAATTAGTTTTAAACTCAAGTAATTGTTAAATGATTTAATGCCAATTATAATTCGAAATGATATCTTGATACAGTTAACATTTTCTTTTAGCCATGACACTTTACCGCACTTTCCCCTAAAATACATTTAATATATATTTGAAAATAGTAATATTAGTTATAATACTTTTTTTTATACAAAATATAATTTAGAATAACAAAATAAATCACTTTTGTTGGCAATTGAACTATCGGAAAACAATATTAACAAAAATTTTATTTTATTATTTAAATTAATCATTTACAAATACAGTTATTTTTCAACATTTCACAAAGCTTGACAACGTTATTCTCTGTCCTTTTTTCAGTCATTTTCAGTTCAATTTTAGTTGCAAGTTTAAACAGAAATGCATAGATCTTGTACAGTCAAGTAGACTCTCTGGTTGTATTTGCTTATGTTGTTCATTTCGAAACATTTTTCATTATAGTTTTGCATATATTTTTTTCCAATCAACAACTCAACTGTCTTTTCATTTTATTTTTATTTAATTAACTTACAAGTTAAATAACGCTGAATTTACAAATGCAACGAATATTTAAGAGTTCTCAAGTTCATTCATAACTTTAAAATTATCTGCTAATTGAAAATTGTTCATAAAATTGTAACGCATTATACTTTATGTTTTTACATTTAGAAAATAAATAATAAATAAACTTAACTTAGAAAGTTTTATAGAGTTGTGATATAAAATATTCAGACAATTACTAATTAATTTGAAATTATCTTTTAAATAATAAATGTAATTAAAACAATTTTTTTAATATCTTATATACTTAAACTTTATAAATAATATTTAATAACATTTTTGAGTAGCAATAAGTAAATTTTTAATTTGATATTAATAAACTCAATCAAATAATTAACTTCGATCATAAAATATTTGAAGTATCTCAAGTTTAAATATTTTATAATGAAATGAAGCTTCTTTTTTCAGTTTCCAATATTGTATTCAAAATACATATCATGTTCGCTAGGTATCCTAAAATCAAATATCATAAAATCAATAGACAAATCTGACAGTTGAAAACTAATATTTTCTTTACAAAATAATTTTCCTGAAATTAAATAAATTTTAATCAAAATAATGATCGTCTTCTCATATTTATATAATTTTGTCATAAAAAATCTTACAACTTTGAATTACTGCATTATATGTTGTAAACATTTTACTAAATTAAATATAAATTATTATTATTGGTTTGGTTTTGTTTTTAAGCCAGGGTTAACGCACAATACATGTTTCATCAATAAATTCATAATACCTTGTAACTGTTACCATTGCAAACGGCAATCACTAGTGTATTAGTATTAATTATGCCATCACCTACTGCTTGATCAAGCACATATGATGTAAATTGTACAGAGTAATTAATCAAATTGCAATTCAGTTCCTTAATTTAATTTAGTTTGATATGTTAATTATCATTTCTATATAAATATAGCAAACTGTTTTATCTAATTTTCTTTATCTATCCAGCTGTAACATTATAATTGGGTTGAAAGTAAATATATTAAGCGTAACTTTAACTAGATAATGCATCATGTCAGGGGAATACATGAACATCAACGATCATAGATATAGTGAAGAATTATTTGCAATGTACATTTAATTATAAATATTTGAAAAACTCTTTCAGATTTTAGGTTTAATGTTCTAAACTGTTTTTTTTAATTTATCCTGCATTAATATATTAATATACTGTATAAATTTAAAATATGACAAAAAGTCAAAGTATTTCGTTAATTTTTCTATAATTATGAAACAAAAGAAAAAATTAAAAGAAGTTTATTAAATTATAAAATAAAAATAAATGTAACTTATATTGCTCATCTTTCAAATTTTTTTCTGGATAAATTTAATCGAAAATTGTAAAAGCGTTAAAAGTACGTCAAGTATGAAAATATTATGCCAAAGGTAAAAAGTTATCTTCATCGTACGACAAAAGATAAAACATTTTGCAAACAAATTTCCGATAAACAAATTTTTCAATCCTTTTTACATCATATTTAAAACTGCTAATATCAAAAGGCAACTTCCATAAAACAATCGACCGTATTATTTACGCTCAAGTTAAATATTTAAAAGCTTATTTTAAACAAATAATAACTTGTAGAATTATTTGCTTGAATTGTATTTCTTTATTTTATTATTATTATTATTTAAAAATATTATATTTTTTTATCAGTTCTCTCGTTTTAATGTAAAAGAAAAGTTATTGTTTTTACAACTTTTTAGTAATATCGCGATAAATTATTGCTTTTCAACTTCTTTTAGAAAAGTTATAAACCAAAAAGTTTTTAATCAACTCTAAATTAATTTAAGAGACATAAAAAATAAGACCAATAAATAGAACAAAAACTTATGTTGTCTTAAATAAAAATATGTTAAATCAAATTTAAAAATATCTAAAGTGAATATCGTACTCAAACTTTTTAATTTTATTTTAGAAAACTTTTGTATTAAAAAATAAAACTTTTTACAATCTATTTAGATATTATTCAACATTTTCCTTTAACAATCCCAATTCAAATCCCACTCCCTCAATATTTTTTGTACATTTTTTAATTATACAAATTAACAACCTTTTGTTATATCACACAATTTGCAATTATATTTCATTCATTACACAACAGAAAATAAATCTAATAGCACGTTTCATAACTTTGTCTTATTAAACAAAAATCAGTAGTTCTCACATTCGCGAGTACAAAAAATTGACCACTTTCTCCATGCAATTTGCTTTTTTTCTTTCTAAACATTAACTCCGGATGACACAACGGATAAGAAGACGGGGTCACGACCGCGCCCCGCGTATTCCCTCCGCTTTGGGAAAGTAAACTAACAGCGTTCCATCCCCACCACCCGGAACACGTTGAATGCCGGCATAATGCTGGCATTGGGTCCAGCACGCATCACGATTTCTTCACTATTATTCCCCCCCTCCCCTGTATCGCGATCAAAATCTCATCCCCACTCAGGTGACCTCCGCATACTATTCCCGTCAAACCACTCCGACTAATGTTTTTGCGTTCGCTTCCTCTCTCAACTTGTTGTGCCTATCTCGGTGCAACTTTTGCAGACGGTTTGGTGTAACCGGTATCGGGTGTAAACGGCGAATGAGTAATGCTGCAGGTCTGCTATATCATGTTTACAAACACGAGTTGAAGGAACCATGAATGATCAAAGCGAGTATGTAAACTTCAAAAGGAATAAATTTGTTTTTGCTTTGAAATTAGACAAGATTTTTTGAGCTGATAATGAAAGTGAAGTTAAATGCTTTGTTTTGTTAAAGAAAGTTTATTGCGAACTTGGAAACCCGCCTTTACCTGGGTTAAGGTCTTTTAGGTCCTGCGGTTGCAGGATTTCTAAAAAAAGAATGTTCACCATAAATATAGCTTGCAGTAAATGATTCTAAAGCAAAAATGTTTTGGTTATATTGAGAGATTACTCTTTTTGATGGAAATGTGCTCAGTTTCACCGCAAATTTGTTGTTGGCTTTGGAAAAAAATATCCTTAATGATTTACGAAATTAAACATTTCAAAAGCTATGGAGATATTTTCGTAGACTTGGAAATGGTAAGTTTTTTTGTTTGAATAAAAGTTATTTCTACCAAAAATTACTATCGCACGGAGTTTATATTTATGTTCAACTTTTTAATAAATATTTCCTTTGAACGTAAGCAACCTTTAGCGAAATTAAAAAATTATTTTAATTTCAAAAAATCACTCAGTAAAAAAATACAATTAATTTTTAAAAGTGTTGAAAAATCTTAAATTCATTATTATTTTAAACTTGCTTGAAATTGAAAATCTGTCTTAATTTTGTTTTCTTTACCATAATTAGCTATTATTATTTTTGAAAAAAATTAACATCATTATGTTATCCTGTAGGTATAAGTGTACCTTATTTTATTTCATGTATCTGAAATTGTGAATTGAATGTTGCACGTTTCCTAATGAATGTTTGATTCTATAAATAAATAAAAAAAAGGTGATGTGAAACAAACCAGACAATAAGCCCGTACCAGTACCAAACAAATGCTATAGTTTCACATTTTGGCGGCTTTCATTGAAATTCCCGATAGCGTTTGACCAATAAAACATCTTTCTCTAAATACTCGTTTTAATCAACGTAATTTTTCAATCGGCCAACGTAAACACCAGCGGCCAAATTCCGGGCACGTACGTCTCGCTCACAATGGCATGGTGAGCAAAATTATACTTGCTAAAAAATGACACTACAGCTTAGTAACTTATCTCAACGACATTTCTATACGAGCCATTTGCTCGATTCACGAGTGAAATTATCATTTTCCGGCTAGATGAGTGTAGCAATTTTGTCACCAACAAATAAAAGACCGCCAATAAAAATTAAAAAAAAATAATAATAAAAGTTGTCTTAATTCTTAGGAAAAATCGATAACAATAGTGGAAAGTTCATTTCCAGAAAACGTATCTTTGCTCTCTAGGGCGCTCCAACAGAAAATCGGAATTTCTATTGTTGGAAGAATAGAAATCAAAATTCATGTGGGAAGCCTGTTAAACTGATTCATTCAAAGAACTTTTACTGGACCAAATTTCGAATTATTCAAGTAACAAATTTTAGATTAGTTTGGCTATAACTTGTTGTAAATTTGTCTTGTCATGGAAATTCCGTTTCGTCAAAATTTCAACACAATGAGCAACATGATTTTGAAAATTATTTCACGTTTAATGTTTATATTTGATGTAAAATTTTAAAACTCAAATATTTTAAGGAGATAAAATTTGATTTATGATAATTGCGATATATAGAGAGGTTTTTGAAGCATAATATATCCAGAGATAGGCTGAAGACCAAAAGAATTTTTTGTAATATTTTCGTGGAATTTTGTAACGCCAAAAACGATGAATGAAATTAATTTGTGCAACACCAACATTGAAAAGATTGTCAAAAGACTCATTTTAGACTTTGTATTTTGATAAAAAGTATTTATTTTTTGTTTGCAGCTTTTTTTTCAGTTTAAATTAAGTTTTATTTTTCACCGTCTGAAAACGTACTTCAAGTTCGTCTTTGAAGGGGCGACATCACAAAAAATGTTGGCAATTATGCAGCAAAATTGAAAAAAATTAAATAAAAGTAACTTTTGAGAAACAAAGATTTAATATAAATACACAAATATCACTCTTAAAGAAGCTTATATTTAACATACACAAATAAAAAGAAATTAATGCAAATATTTTTTCTCAGAAAATAGTTTCATACAATTTTATTTTAATTGTATGGTCGCATTCGAAACTTATTACTGCCGCAATTAAAGCCGCTGTTACTCTAGTAAATTTGTTATAATTATGAAAAAAACACTTGGCATATTTGTGCTTGCAAATTACTAACAATATTAATTTAAATTTTATGATCAAACGTTGACTTATATATTTCCGTCGAACAACACCCAAACAAGCACTTACATCAATTTAACTTTGTAAGAAATTTTCAAGAACTTTTAATTTTACTGTAAGCAACATTAAAATTTATAAAACCAATAAAGTAATTAACAATTCGAGTTACAATATTTATACTTATTCAAACATCATTATGTAATTATTCACGTATATTTTAAAATTCTCCAAGTATAATTAGAAAAGCATCTAATAAATGTTAATACCAAATTAATTAATTAATTAATTAATTAATTTCATTAATCAGTAAGCTATTCAAGATTCGATTTGCAATTATATCCATTTAACATGAGCAAACATATTGACACTTGATTAATTAATTCCAAATTCCAAACAATTTATTACAAAAAATCTAATAATCATAATAATTTATTACATTTATTTTTCAGAAAATTATATTATCTTTATTAAGATTGAATATAAAAAGAATTATAATATAAAAAATATATTACTGTGGCTAAAATGCAATGTTAGGTAATTCCATGTCTAAAATTACTAAAAATGAATATCCTAATTAGTATCTTAAAACACATTATACCTAATTTTTTACATAAATTGAATAAGAACCCAATTAAGTGGTTTTTAATTAATGTTAAAAAAACCATTAATATAAAATTGATGAAAGATAATAAATATATTATCAAATTAATTTAAGAATTATTATACACTAAATTTAATTGTAATAGAAAAAAGAGAACTTCAAAAAATTTCAAACGAAAAGCGAACGAACCATAATGTATATAGAGAACACAATTTTTCTATCGTATAAAGCAGCTCAGGTGAATTGTCAAGGGATCGATGCAGGTAAAACCACACCCCACTGGCAAAGCCGAGACGGCTCATGTGTTCAGAAGGGCCGCAAGGTCAGTGCACAAACTGAGATTACAAAGAGAAGCATTTGTCCATCGACCTTTCGTGCCTTTCATGGGACAGTAAAGCATACAGACAAACTCTCTGTCATACCCATATACTTTTCTTTCAGACCCAACTGAACGTATCGTATAATTGGACATGAAATTCTGATTTGTCTCGGTTAAAAGTAAACCTTTCCATCTCGAATTTTCTCTTTTAAGTCACATCTTTAGTTTGACAATTTTTTCTTATTTTAGAAGTTTAAATGTATAATCTAAAACGACAAAAGGTACATTCGACAAAAGGTGTGAAAATAGTGATTCAAGTCTTATTGTTGTAATTGAAATATTGATTGACTTTTCAAAAAGGTCCAATGTACTCCGAAATTCAACCTATTTCTATTTCGCAAGTGTTTCTAACCGCATTAAAATAATTTAGATTCATTAATTAAGTCTATCAATGAGCGAGAGTAATTAAGTGAAAATGACTGTCACTGTGACATTCTGCAAAACTTTCATCGAGCTTTCAATAACAAAACTATTATACAAAGTCACTAATAGTTTTTTTTCATCCAAATTGCTTATTCTTGTTGATTATTCTATTTTAATATAAAGCACGAACTAACCGACGAAAAAATAAGTCGTATCGACGAAACGCTTGTTCATTCGAGTAATTAATTTTCTTAATACATGCTTGAGAAAACCCTTTGTAGAATAAAAAAGGATGACATTGACTTCACAATGTTCTCTGACAAGTCATCAAAATATTTCACCTCAAACTTATCCAAGCAAATCATTCTGGCCAATTTTCATATGATTATAGGGAACAACAGATTTTTTAATAACACAGTTTTTTATAAATAAATTGCTATAATCTCACTTTAAAAAGTATCATTTTTATTATATGATCTTAAGATGTTACAAGAATCTGAAATAAATCATTTAACTATTAATAATTAAATTATTTTTTCACACTAAAAGTAGGTAGAAATACCCCCTTAAGGTGTTATATCAGTCATTTCATGCTATCTTTCTCACTCTTATTAATACTCCGAAAGCTTTGTCTCTCTCGCCCTCATTGGATCCAAATCGACTGAAATAAAACTAAGATAATGAATTTATTTTTTTCATTTAATCTATATATGAGCAATTCTACAGATATTTTTCTTGTAGCCGTAAAAAAATTGAAAAATTTCTGTCTGAGGAGACACCTTTGGAACTATTTTTCTCTGGTTTTTGGGCCTCTAAAAATTTTAGCAGTATTTTTATTTGTAATAATTAACCATTTTAAAGGTGTCACCCTTTGTCAGGCCTAAATTTGTTTATGCATTTGAGAAGCCAAGGAACAAGGAAAAAATAAATTTGAAGGTGTGCCTTGACTTCCGAAACATTCGATTTTTTTTAAATTGTATATAAAATTGCTTTTGTTATAATATTCAAGGGTGTTACCCTTAAAATTTTTAAGGGCACCACTAATTTTTGTGTATTTTAAAGGCCCGAAAACCAGATAAAAATAGTCCCATATGACGCAATAATTAAACTATTCCTGGATTTTATTAGTTATTAAAACTCATTCAAAAAGAAGTCATACATTAAAGATGGAACAAACATCTCATTGGTAATTCTGGGGAACAAATTTTCTGGTAGTTTTAGTTTAACTAAATCAAGTAAATACAACAAATTATTTTTCAATTGAAAATTAAATCTTTTGACTTTACATGTTTTAACTATTAAAGAGTCGAGTAAATCGGGAGGTGCCTGCCTGAAACGTTTCGGAAATTCAGTACACGCAGTACAAATCTACGCGTGTCGAAGGCAAGTTCAGGCATACTAATTTTCAAAGACGTTTAATACTGTCAAACGTAGTGGAATGAGCGAGACATTTTACGACAACACAACTAGCTTAATGATAGATAAATACTTATTAACTAGTTATGTTTGTATAAATTTCTTATGGGTATCAAAGTTAAATTTAATTGATACAAAAAACTACAACTAAAATAGCAAGTATAATTGTTCCAATTTGTAGAGAAATGAGTTTTATAATTTTTTGAAAATTGTTATGGTTCATTTTAATAGACGTTTATGGAAAGCATTTTACAGATATTACCAAAGTGGTCATTTGAAAGGTTCTTTTAAATTCTTGGCATTAGCTTAAAAGCGTAAATCCTTCGAAAAAAAAAAAAAACCAAAGAAAGAAAAGCACAATTCAATTTCTACGCTGATTCTCCCCGTCAAGTGAATCTAAAACACCGGAACATAAATCGAGCAACTTGTATTTGCAAGTCCAATAAATTTAAATGTAAACAAGCCCGGAGTTCGAGGCCCGACACCGGAGATTAGTTGAAAGCCTTTTAAATCTCATTGCTATTCCCTCGATGTGGATTTTGTCACGATACGTATGACAAGATCGGATATAAAATGACTTAACTAACTTTCGCGCTTTCTGTAAACATGAATCACAATAGTAAACTTGATTTTACTCTAAGTCACGTTATTCGGTTGTTTTTTTAATTCTTTTCCAAATAAGCCTTTCGGAGAAACATCATCATTTTTATGATGGCAAAAATTCTGCCCTGAAAAAACTTGCTCGGTATAATTGCATCCTCATCTCTTCAAATTATTGATGAATTTAATTGTGCAATTTGAACTATTATATGTGATTGTGATTCAATGTCCATTAGAGTAATTTAATGGCTTTTTTCTAAAAAAAAAAACAACAACAACAACAAAACAATATTTAAGTGTATCAATTATGGAAAAATTTCAAATTAACATTTTTTACCGTAATTTGATATCTGCTCAGTGTTTGATTATCGAAATTGTGCAATTTTTCAAACAAAATGAGAACGCAACTTAGTATAATAATTGCATAATTGTGGTTACTGAGCAATTGAATATTTAAATGCAAAATACGGGTGAACGATTTACAATCTACAACATGTAAATGAATATTCAAGTTTAAAAAGTAAAGCATACACAAACATGGAATATATTTGAAGAAAACAAACTATGAAATTTTGTTGCTGAATAGAGATATATTTTTTAAACCTACCTCCTTTGCTATGTATACTATTACAAATGCAAATAGTATTGCAAATATATGCAAAGTAATCAGAACAGAAACACACTGTAATTACTACAATTGTATAATCTATTTGTTTTATTCTCTTTTTTCATATTAATTTGTAAGTTTAAAATGAGGCATTGTGAATAAGATAGACTTTTCTTGTGACAGATTTAAAAGACAAAATTCCAAAAGATGGACGTGGAAAATAAGCAGCGACGAAGTAGAGTACGAAAAGAAAAATGGGAAAATTCTCAATTTGATTGAATTCGCTCGCGATATCACAATTTTCTTCCACTTTTCAAATGATTCTGAATGGGACGTAATTTGTGGAGATGGTTTCAACTGGTAAACTTTCTTTGCTCGCGAGAAAAAGAATCCAGCTCATGACCCCTTTCAATTCTGCGCTTTCGTTGAACTTTGCATCCACTGTCACAATGTGAGCCTTCTATTACGTTACAAAGAAGTGCCGAGACAATTCATGCATCAACGACAATCCTAAACTGTTAGGCCAATACCTTTTATTGATTGCAGATTTTCTTTCAATACACAGACCTATAAATCCGTCATTCCACAATAACAAAGGATAAAACTGTGACAGCTTTCGAAGATATCACCTATAAAAGAAATCTACTAAAGTAAAACACTAAGCTATATTTAAATGTAAAACCATCAAATAAAACCATAAATGATCATGTTTTCTTCAAATTTTCCTACACCAGGGTAGATAAAACCGAAAAAAATAAACTAATTTAAATATCATCGTAAATATTTTCAGAAGACTATGTATATAAAGATATAAGAAAAAAAATTACAAGCTTTCTTTCAGTTTATAAAAATCACATCGCATAAACGTTAACAAGCAAACACTTTGCATAATGCAGAGGGACCCGTTTTTGAAAACTTATTGAGAATTTCATTTACCCCACAAGAGTCGCCTAAAAAGTGTGCCTTCCTGATAATCAGTTGCTTCGAAATCACAATTTCAAAGCAGTTATTCGAATGGTTAGTTTTGCAAAGCCCATATCAATTTGCATAATAACCCAAACATCATCAACCTTTTTAAAAATAACTTGAACTGTGCCTTTCTTTTACAGAAGGTTAGATTTCGGCCTGAAAAATGTGTGTGCTCGCTCGAACACGCCAGTCCATACAATAATTACTGCTGAGAAGCAGACAATTTGCATAAGAATAAACGCAGCAGACGTTAGTCGCTCGTGCCCATTACCCTCTCTTTTTAGAGAGCCCTCGTGTTTTAAAGCAAAGCCCGGCAAAGAAACGTCGCGTAGTTATGAACACATGTAGATATAGCTTTCTGTTTAAGCTGCTACGGAGACAAAGCAGCCGAGTAATTTTTCCTCGTCTGGGGTGTCTCATACCCCCGAAAAAAAGAGGTGACTCACATTTAAGTGGCGCTTAACGGTCCCCTTTGTTCGAGTTTCACGTGCCAACGTTACACGAAAGACGTAACCTGCTTCTAGACGATTATACGTACGACGGCTTTCAGTCGTATTGCCTTTAATGTTTTCCAACTTGAACGTCGAAACGTAAATGCTTACAATCACTGCATATTTTCTTTAGGTGTGCTGAGAAGAATTGTTGAATGAAAACATTATTTTCATCTTATATTAAATTGTAAATCCTTTTACTCTTTGTGAAGTTTAAATGTTATCTTAATTTATAAGACTTTATTTGTTTTATTTTATTTTTTTTTGTATTACATATTTTATTAAGAGTTATTTTAAATATCCCTTATAGGTAAAAGATTCCTCAGCTTACTTCTATTTGTAGAATTGCAAACAATTATATTTTGGGTTATTCGAGGATTTAGGGTATGGAATAAAGTATTTATGTACGGCGGTATGAATTGAAGCTGTTAACGTGACTTTAGATAGGAAACGTAAGTCGAGCACAAAGTACAGTGCAAGTATGCTTCTGTTCTTTGTTGGCTGAATTGACGTTTCTTGCAAGGATATATATTTTATATTTTATATCTACCTTGTGTTGCGAGTTCTTAAACATAAGGCTTAGACTCAAATTTGTGAGTGACCCAGTTTTAAGCCAAATGTAAACAACCAGATCATTTTAATGTCAAACTGCTTGAAAAAGAAATACTTTTTTCAAATTCTTAATCATAAAAATTGTTAGCTCAACAAATCTGTCTTACTTTTGGTAACAAGGTACTGAAAATAACTTTGTAAACATATGATTTAAATTATTTGTTCTTTATTAAGTTCTTTTTGAAAATCAAATTAAGACTATGGGTTGATATTGAAAATCAACATTAATTCATAGTTTTCTTATCACTTGACCTAAATTGTAATTCCAAAAATCTTATCCCGAATTTTGAATCAATATTACAGAAAGTTCAAAAGCAATATTAAACTGAATCTATCACTATATTAGAACTAAAATCATTCAAAATTCAAGAAGCATAAGCCAAACTCGTTCTGCAAATTTGCAACTTGCGATTTAACTATATATAGACTGTAATATTGAAGCTATGAAAATGTATTTTCTCCGAGTAGTTTACATTACAATAACGGTTCAGTGATACAGACAAAATTTAATTACTTCATAAGTGTCTCGGTCTGAAGTGAACACGTTTCATCTAAAATGTCTTTGTGTAGAATGTTTATTCTTTTCCGATCTAATACTCTCTGTTAAATAATCGATAATGTATCGGCAAGCAAAAGAAGTTGCAAAATTGTAGCAAAAAATTACAACTCCTTAAGACAAGAAAACTGGACCAAAAAATGGACCAATTCCACCACACACCAGACAAAGCAGTCTCATTAATTATTATATCAAACTCTGAAATATGTAGCAGATGGTTGTAATTATAACTCGATCAAGAAATTTGCAATTAATAATAGAAAAAAGATAACAAGCTGACTTTTTTACCGACAAAATATTCCCGGTAATTGTGACTTTTTGATAGAACACCTCGTTGACACTCTCATTCAAAATATTCCATAAAAATATTCTCCTTTCTGCAAAGTTTTTTCTTTTAAATTGTCGCGGAATATGAATGACACAAGTCGAGAGACGGAATAATCTAAAAAAAAGACGGAAAAATCAAAATACCCAGACTTTCGTGCGTCACGGAGAGTTTCAATCACGCAAAGTACCTTCATCTTCCGCATGCCAGTGCGATTCACATATAGTATAGGTTTGTCCGATGACCGGTCTATCTTTTAAAAGACCGGAATACCCGCGCATTGCAAATGCCCACTCGGAAGTTGCGCAGTCAGACGTGTACCACAGTTATATCAGTGCCTACATTATCGAAGAAGAAGATGTATCAGAGAAAGAGAAAAAAAAGACAAATAAAAAATGGAGCAAAAAGCCGAACAACTTTTATCGATATGCAACCAACGCGTTTTAAAAATGTCAAATAAAGTTGTTTTTAATGTTAAAAAGAATAGAAAAAGAAGCATTTTTACAAGTATGTATTGCAATTGTACAAGCACTTTGTTAAACGTTAAACTAAGAGTGTGGAAGAATGATCGCGCAAAAAAGACGAAACTATGAAAAGGATCTGAGAGACTTTATATAGAGAATCAATACAATATCCTAGCACGTGGTGAAATCCGAAAAAAAGAGCTTTTGATGCTTGCTTTCACAGCGATAAAATAAAAAGTGAGTAGCAAAAGCGGAAGTGGGTGGAAAAAAAGTGTCATAATGCGTCGTCACAGTGAAATATACTTGAAAAATCATTATTCGAAAAAACTGTATAAATATTTACAGTTAAGTGTATGGACCCAGCTGCATTCAATTGCGTCAATGCCAGCAGAGTAGTCAGAACGATTCGTTTTGCATTTGATTTTGTCAAACTCTTTTGATATACACTATATATGAATCGGCAATATAATTTTCATAGAAGAATTCAACGTTTGCTGCTGAAATAAACTCTCAGTTTGAAAAAGTTTGTTTCTCATTGAATAATGATGACATTTTGAAAATTAATGTATTTAAGGACTCAGAAAAAATGAATTTTTTGCTCAGTTACAATTAAAATCCTGCTGAAAAATTTAAGTTGTTTAATAAAACAATTTTTTTTCAATTTCATCAATTTCATTCCATTTCATGTTTTATTCTGCGCATGCTCTGAGTGAAAAAGAGGTTGCATGTGTTACACAGTGAAAAATCTTGTTAAACTTAAGGTCCGGGGCTATCTTTTATTTCGCACGAGCGTGTCCAAAAGAAGCCAATTTTGCATTAACAACGTATAGATCAGACCGCAGAATGGCATCGGCGTGAATTTGAAATCAGACCGAGGCGCGAAACCTACGTGATTGCAATACTCGCATTCAATTTTGCTTTTTGGCTTCTTCACCTCTGTAAACAATGTTCCAAATTCGACAAACATATTCCAGGACGAGAAACGGTTCATGTTTTGATAATTCGAGCCAAGTCATGCGCCAACATTTGTCCCAGAAAACTGTGACAAAATAGGAAGAAAAAAATCTGAATTTATATTGAATCCTCGAAGAATATCGAGAAAATTGTTTTTAGTTTTGAAAGTACAAAATTTAAATTCTTAACATCTTTAGATCATTTTTAGATCAAAGTCTTTATGAGTATGATTGAAAATTTCATAAGGAACTAAAATTCGAATAAAATGAAATCTGCAGACAAACAAAGGAGCAAAACTATTTCAACTCAGGTCGCGTAGCTAAAGATGACTTGAAATGGTGATCGCTTTTATTTTGAACATTCAAATGTTTGCATAACAACTGGCATTCTGAATAACATAATTCATGACACTTGAATCGCCGTGAATTTGGTCTTTGAAATTTAGTTGTGCATAACTGCGTGTCCTCTTGAAACCGCTCATTATGAACCATTGACAAACATTTGCTATTTAAATGCAAATTTCGTAACAAATGGGCAATAAATTTTATTGGAATATCGGGTTTGATAGAACAGAAATTTTATCATGTCGGCTTTTCTTTTAAATTTCAATCGTAACTTCAGGTTAGAAGTCAACAACTTTTTCTGGACTGAAATTTACTAAATATAAATTATTTAATTTTACTTATTTTAAGCTTCCTTGATTATTAAATTAATTAATAAAATGTATTAAATTATATTTAAATAATTATAGGAAATCTAAATTTTTTTATAAGTAATAATAGTTTAAATTGATTTTAATACATTTTCACTTGTAAATCTTAAAATGTAAATGAGATTATTTTTACTTAAAAAAAAAAATTAATATTCATTTTCTATAAGTGAACAAGAAATTACACTGTCGGCCAAAAGTTTGAGTAATCCCAAATGTTACAAAGTCATTTTAACAAATTCTAATTAATGTGACTTAATCATTTATTTAAATAATTATAAATATTTTTTGTTCGAAAGCTTATAATTTTAGCAAATAAATGCTCTAATCAAAACTGTATGTAGTTTGATTCTGGAGATTGTGGTACTCCTTTAAATAAAAAATTACACTTTTCAGACAGGAAATTTCAAAAAAAGGTCATATCTTCATCAAACAAATTTGAAGGTTATTTTACAATGTTTAAGAGCCTTTTATTCAATATATTCAAAAATGGCTCAGAAAGTTTAGCGAGAGGTTAAACATAATTTATCATTTAATCGAAATCTATTGATTTTACTATGGGGGAGAGTGAAAGGGGTATATATACAAAAAAGTAATATTGACAGAAAAGGTAAAAAATTTACGGTAAATTATTTTTTTCTTAATTTTGAAGTCATTTTTTGTAAATTTTTTTTCCTTGCACGTGCGGTAAAAATGGCCTTTTCGCTCACAGTGAGGAAAAGGAAAAGTGACATTTAACCCTAATCGTGTCATATTGTTTCACCGAAAAACAGTGAGCAAAGAAGCCATTCCTAACGCCGCCCTTGTAAGAACAAATATCATACATTACTGGTGA
>JABFPM010000827.1:0-24643 GCA_022817325.1 Idris sp. 1 HC-2018 | reverse complement strand
AGATCTGATCGACGAGATAGCGGGGTGATCTGTGAGCCCCGGTGTGTGGTACCCCTTTCGCGAGTCTTATGCACGCTTTCGCGAACCGGGAGAACAGAAGAGGAGGCGCAGGGGGGACCTGCGGGGACCTTTTATACGGCCTGGGGACCCTCCAAGGAGCCTCAGGATTGAGACGTCGTGGCCTCTTTGTATGGCCGTGATGCCTTTAGAGCGCCGTATTTACGAGTAACGCCGTATACCTATATAGATATAGAATATATATATATATAGAAAAGGCGGCGCTCCGAGTGCATTTGAATTTAAAAATGTTGGAAGTAAGAAAAGAAGCGACGCTCACGACAAAGTGGAAAAGAAAACACGAATGTTGATCAGAAATATCGAGCTGATTTGAAGAAGAACTCGATTTTAAAATAGAAAGGAAAATCTAAATTTAACTAGAAAAAGAATTTCTGAAATAAAAAAAATTATTTGTTTAATGAATAAAATTAGTAATTATTTAATCATTTCATTAGAATAGCAAACAATAAACGAAAATTCCACGTTTTACAATTCTCATTAATTTTATATAAAAGTATTATAAAAAAGTAATATTTAGACCAAAAGCTGTCAAAAATTGCAATCAAAGTCCTAAAAAAATGTTATATATTGAGATATTAGCTAGTTTGCTATTTCTAGTGATTTAGGTCAAAACGTTTTTGGACCTTAACTTAAATTTTAATTCTTCTAAAAGTTTTCGATACAAATTTTTCTTGAGAATATCTTTTTAATTTTAAAAATTTGAAAAAAAATAAAATAAATTAAATCAAATGGGTGTGTTTAGAACAACTTTTTTAATCAAATTTAAATTTTGCTAATTACGAATTAAGTAAACATTTGTAAAAGCTTGAAATCAAGAATTGTATTTCATGTGACATGTAAAACAAGAAATAAACATTTCTTAACATCTTGAATTACTCTTACTGAATTTTAATAATTAGAATTTAATCAAAACTATGTGAAGCTTATCATGAAAAATTTGATTATATTTTCGTTGTAATTTTATTTGGCAAAACCAAAACTGTCAATTAATATTTATGCTTATAAGATAGATGGTCGAACCTTGAACACAAGTTTTGAAAAATAATCTTTTCAAATCTAATAAAGAAGATGATATAGTAAACGTTATAAAAAATGATTATATCTGATCATTTTTTGTATATATTTGAATGTTAAATAATAGTATAATTATTATTCTTTGCATAATTTCAGAAAAAATTGTATTTGTTAAAAAATAAAAAAAAAACAAAAAAAATTAGTTTGTAATAAAATTTTCCTTACAGATTGTTCCATTAATTTTACAGTTTGGAATATTGAAATACCCTATAGGTTATGTTTCACTGTTTACTCTCAGTTCTTAAGTTAAGTTAAAAATAAAAATTTGTAATAAAAAAAATAATAGTATTAATAAATAATAGTATGTAATTAAAAAATTTCATTTAGGGTAATTTTTATAATGAATTAAAATCAAGTTTATTAAAAAGAAGGTTCAATAATAATAAAAATAAATGTTTTATTATACGATTTTTGAACACTTTTATGTACATTTTAATCTTCATACCATTTTTTTCAAGTATGAATTGTGGTCAATTCTAGTTCGTACTAATTTATAATGTTATTCAATTTAATTTCTTCTTAGTCCAACATTTTTTTTCTTTGCTTTGGCTGCTAAATAAATTAATTTATTAGTAATTGAAATAGTCGATTTTTTGGATCTATAAAAACACTATTCCAAATTTTGCTTATTTTTATTATTCGTATAGCTGCAAGTTTTTTTTCTGCAATTCTGTCAGTCTTTTCAACGCTTTTTTTCTATTTTCCTTTTCGACCGTTTCTAAGTGTGTGAGAGCCTGCTTTTTTAATAATGAACTTAGATCGCATTTTTAATTTTTCTTGTTTACTTTTCAGTCCAAAAAAACTTAATTCTTCGGAATTTGTCTGGTTTTCAGGTATTTCTGGCATACCTTTTTTCATTTTTTCCTAACTTTCATCACTTTTTAAACCACAAAAACTCAGACTTGTCTCGCCATCAGTTTTGTTTTTTTTATTTTCATTCATTTTTGCTTTATTTTTCAAAGAGATTCTGTAAACAAATTAATAAATTAATAAATAAAAGTACATTTTTCTATGAACTAGTTTTTAAAAATAAATGTAGAAAAAAAAATTACAATAATCATAAAGTATTATCGAGGCCCGCGGTAGCGAGCCGACGAGCCAAGTTACAAAATATAAATAAATAATTAAATGAAAATAAAAAAAAACGTCGGACTATTTTCTAGAATTTCGACTTTGATATAGTTTCATCTTCGTTTTTTCATATATATAACTTATGAAAGACAAAAGCGACCAAACTTTTTTTCTTCTTCTCCATTCATCGTGTTCCTAAATTTTCGATCTCCTTGTACAAATTTCATTTAATATGGAGTGTCTTTGTTGTTGTGCTTTTCTCTTATTTGCCGTATGGTGGCGCGTCGATCAATGTTTATTTTGATAAAACTCCGTGACTCTAGACTTCATTTAGTTAAAATTAAAAGTGAACATTGTTGATAACAATGTACCTTTATTTATGTAATGTATTTACGAAAGGTATTTGTTAAAGTTAATTTTAATAAAAAAATATACAAAATTGATTGATTTTTTCTAATATTTATCTATTTTTTTAAATTTAATCTAAAAATATAGTATAAAGGACTTTTATAAGAGTACAGTGCTGACATAAATGTGTGAGACAAATTCGAATGAAGTCCTCTACTCAGAGCTGTTAAATTAATTTCTAATAATTTTCGGATAATAATTTTATTTTAAAAATAAGACGTTCAGAAACGTGGTACCTATTTTTGCGCGCATTTCTTTACAAAAACTAATTTTCAATAGCTTATATGACTCCTTGTGAGTGAGAAAATCAAATGATTTAATATGGATTAATACTTTTCAGTATATAATAATAATTGAAAAACTGCAATGTCGGTAATGTCGGTATTTGACATCCTCTTAAGTCAAAGTATATAACTCTTTCAAAGTACATAACCTATGATCTAAAAATTGGCGAATGAAATTGTTTTTCCAACTTAATCTAAAAGTAAATTTACTTTTTTAAAATTAAAATTATTTTGTTTTTAATAACATTGTGTTTTATTTTCAGATTTCTTGTCGTCTTATTCCTATCGCAAAAGATTTTCTAGTTACGGGAACCGTGTTATTTAAACTTATTATTCAATACTAAAATACAAATTTTAGATAGAAAAATCAGAAGTTCTCATGTATTCAGTTTTAAACATAAAATTGAGAAGCTATACTTTTTCAGTTTTATAAAAATATCAACGACATGTACACCAAAATAGCACCAAACTTGGACATCAATGTAGATGATAGAAAGTGTCTTTCATAATACAACTTTTTAATTGTTTTAAAAAATATGTACGAACGAAATACTCAGGTATCCAACATTTCAAGTTTAGTTTATAAGATTGTTGGAAGCCAGTTTACCTGAAGGAGTGAACCTTCATATTTCGGAATTCTATCCCAAATATGAATTTAAACGTTATGTTCCTGACAAAGAGCTACTAGATTTGAAGTTAGAATTAGAAGATACGAGTAAACCTGATAAATAATGTTGATTCTATGAAAAGAATTGAAAGGTATTTGAAATAAATGTTCTTATTTGCTATAAATTGCTTTTTTGTTTGTTATATTGAAAAACTTTTATAAATTTGAGTAATTGTGTACATATATATTTATTTATAATAATTATCATTTGTATTTGTAAAAAATATTGGAAAATGAATACGAAGTTGGTATAATTAACATGCTTAGATTTTTGGAAATTCTCTGACAACCATCTACATTCCATATAAAACTAGAAATAAAAACTTGATAAATATAAATTTATTTTAAAATAACTTGCAGTTTAAAAATTATACATATGTACGTAATATGAAATAAATTTGGCAACGATCAACATTATAAAATACGTTTCTAGATTTTGATAAAATCGTTATACAAAAATACAGCAAGAATGAACAAAAAAAGTTGCGACTTAATTGCACTTATTACACTTTAATTGTTCAAGTACAATGTGCACATTTCATCACCTGTATGCTCCAAAATCGTTATCTTTAATACAGATGTCATCGTTCAATGACCACATTAATAATTCTCCGCTTATAACAAACATTATCAGTTATTCTGAACATGAATGAGTTTAGAATTTCAGATCAAGTTTTTATGATAATTATCTTGCGTTATTCTGTCATTTTTCTGAGATCGAGGGGAGATCTACAAGAAAACTTTGTTTACATTTCCGAGCTCCATCTGTTGTGTTTAACACATATAGTATTTATCATCTACAAAAATATAACTGTTATATTGCTTTAAAAAATTGTTAATTTTAAAACACCGTTATATCCAATTTCGCTCATTTTTGAAAGTGCATCTATTGATTAATAATCCGTGAAACACTTTTTTTTCTAATCGTTTGCGCTTCATTTATCGCACTGACCAATTGTCCGTATCAAAATCGTCGTCTTCCATGAAAAAGTGAAGTTCCAATTCACTTCTTTCTGCGTATCAAATAAATTCTTATTATCTTACATTTCATTACTAAACAATCATTCAATCAAAAAAAACCTTTTGTTCTCCGTGAATATAAATGTTAATCATATTTTCTTTCTCACACACACACAAAATTCTTCTTCTTGATCTGGCAAGTGTTTGGAAATTGAAAAATTCTATTTTTACCATCCAATCAATCAAATTTTTTTTAACTCAAAGATTTCCAACTGTAAAAGCTAATTTGTACCAAGATCTTGTCCCAAGAGATAATATGACAGCGGTCAAATATAAAATTTCATCATAATTATATTTATTTTGTGCACACCCCATTATTATATATCCGAGGGTAGTCATAATCGGCAGATCGTATCGTGGCTCGATCGAAGCGGCGACCTTTGACGCTGATGACTGGCTCTAATCCGCTAAGTTAGACAAACAAATGATAATGGAGATTCGTATCAGTCTGACAGGTGAGCAAGCGCGACCGATATATCTACGTTTCTGCTCCTGTACGCTTTAACGACGTTCGTTCAAAATGAGTGATCCGCTACGCTAATTGGTATTAAGTCGTCGGCTTCGTTTGTTCTTTGTAATATACCGGCATCCGAACTACGACCTTCTTTGCTGAACAAAAATTTTTGATCTTCACTACAAAGTTGTACGAAAATAATTGAATATAAAAAAATTTTGAATATTGCTCATTATTATTCATCGATTTGCCATTTCCAACACAAATTACAATAAGAATTAGATAAAATCGAATTATTAAGGGCCAATAAAATACAGATTACTTTGCATTTCGTTAATTATGTTTCGATTTCGACACATTGTTTGAGTGTCTTGTACCTCGTATTTTAAAGACAATAAAGAACAAAAGTGCCGCCTCCCTATCTTAAATACTAATCCAGGACTGATTGTATCTCTAAACATCTGGTTTCATTTGCCCAAATCAGGCAACCATTTTTTTATGTTATAATCCCTAATTAATTCAATCAGTGATTCATTACTCATAAATAATTTAGAAAATTTCGTTTCAAAATTGTGATCATTTTTTACATTTTCAAGCTACAAATTTAATTAACTTGCAAAGTAGAAAGAAAATTTTTTATCTTAATAAGTAATACATCATTTCCCTTCAAAAATGTATTTTTATTGTAGATAATTAAAAGTTCAACAAGTGAAACAAAAGAAATAGTTTAACTTTCACAAAAACGTTCCGTCTCTTAAAAAGTAATGAATAAAGTAAATTAGTTTCTATATAAAAGTCAAAGATCGAAAGCATTTGACATTATAATGAGCTCTATTTAACTTGTTCATCCACTAAACTCTCTAATTTGAAAAGAAACCATTTGGAAAATAGATTACGAAACAAAAATTTCAGATTTTTTGAGCTCAATTTTTTTAGTTAATGTAATAGATACAAAAATAAATAAGATAATTTTTAATCAATAAAAAAGCCTGCCGATTTATACCTGTTCAGGTCACCTACTTTACGCATCCGATGAACCGTAAAATTTGATTGGTTGCCATGACCGGCTCTCACGTGGCGTAATGTTCTGGACAAGATTTCATTACTGTGTCCACCGGTTCCTTTTTTCCGTCTTTTTTATCGCTTTTTATTTCTCTTCTTATTCCCAGGACTTTGAAAGGCAAAGTCGGCAAAGCACGATTTGATATCCGCCGACTTATTTTATTATCCGATGACTATGAGAAACTGTAGTTTGTATATGCTGAAGTTCAGAAGCTGAGAAATATGTTTTCGATAAAATCTTGCTAGATACGAAAAGGGCAAGGAATGCGCCGTCAAATTTAAAATAGGCAATCGGCCTGTGATAACTTCATTAATTATGGCTTTTGATAGGGTATTAATCGACTTGTTGTGATCAAAGATAAATGATTCTGAGTGATGTTACCTGTAATTAAAATGAAATATACATTAATATAGAGCTAAGACTGTTCATTAATTTGGGACTGTCACAAAGATAATTTGAATCGACCAAACTGCGCCGCTTCATTAATATCAAACATCCAACTTTTCTGCGCTGCAGATAGTATATACTTTTTCACTCAAATTTATTTATTACAAAATTATTTTACTAATTAATTGACTAATTTATTGATTTTTATTTCAGATTTTTTCTTTCGGTGTTCGTGCCAGGATTCATCTTACATTTTCTGCAATTATACACTTGGACTAACTATTCTGTAGAATGACTAATTATATAATTTGACTGTAAATTATATGTATTTTTTTACCAATTTTTGTTTGATTAAAAAATTATTTTACTTATTAATTGACTAATTTATTCATTATTATTTCATATTTTTTCTTTTCGTGATCCTGCCTAGGATTTAAATCTTGAAATTTATGTAATTATGCACTTAAATTAAGTATTCTATAGAATAACTAATTATATACTTTAACTGTATCATAAAATTAATATCCCATTCTTTCGTCGTAAATTTTACTCGTAAATATATCACTTAAGCACAGTTATCGACAAATTCATAAGCAGAATTATCTCTTGCAAATAATAACTCA
The DNA here is from genome assembly GCA_022817325.1 of Idris sp. 1 HC-2018. Classification (NCBI taxonomy): domain Eukaryota; kingdom Metazoa; phylum Arthropoda; class Insecta; order Hymenoptera; family Scelionidae; genus Idris; species Idris sp. 1 HC-2018. The sequence continues at coordinate 17,514 of JABFPM010000827.1, read as the reverse complement.
GTAGAAAATGAAAACAAAACCCTGTGTCATTTTTCATCATAATAAGAGAAAAGACACGCCTTATCTATACAAGCTCTAACATGGAGGTTCATAAAGTCCTAATGAAGACGCAAGCAATAAAAGCGCTGCATGCTCACACGAGTTAAAAGACCGCAGTTTGCCGTTGCTTTCTCGCGAGCGTAATCAATAAAAGTTTTGTATGACGTGTTTCGTTTCTCGCACACAAGCGCAAGAAAAACCGACAGGCACGGTTCACGAAGGTGTGAGTAAATACGCAACAGGACCGACCGGCTGCCGACAAAAGGCACCGGCTATAGTCGAGCTACTCTTGGCATTTGTTTCTCGAGATACTTAGATCATAATCTGGTACGACTCTGGCACCGATCGAGGCTAGTCTTAAATTTTAAAACCTGCCCCCACAGCCATCTCGATGACGGAAATTTATTTCAACGGGTTTTGCACTTGAAATTCAGAATTGAGCTGCATTGAACGAGTCAATGGCATCTAAATAGTGGAAAATTATGTTTTTGATACAACAATACATGTTATTAGATTTCGATATTATCGATAGAGATCGATAATTAATACAAACGGATAAGTTTTAATATTTTTTAACAGATATTGATATTTCGAGATATCGATTTGTTTAGATATGTATCGATACTTTCCGCTATTCGATACATCGATACCCCGTAGTCATATTTCGATGTATCAATATGGATTAAAACATCCATAAGTTTCGATATTGTTATAAATTGAATGATGTTAATATTTCGGTATCTCGATTCGTTTCCTTTTTTCGATGTTTATTGATACTGTTGGATACTGGAATACATTGTTATAGACAAATACATTTTAATATATTGGTTTAATATTTCAATAAATTCAAAGAAATTTTGATGATTTGTATATTAATTAAAATTGATACTTCGAGATATCGATTTTTCTCGACTTTTCGATATATATCGACACTTCTAAATAATTCAATAGATTGATAAACCTTGATCTGAAAATACGATTGAAACATGTTGATATTTTTATATAATAACTGATGTTGATAATATTCTCTAAATATCAATTACATGTACTGATTAATGTTGATACTTCGAAATATCGATTAGTTTCAATACATCGTTTAGTATCGATAACTTCGATAAATCGATTTTTTCTGGATATTTTCGATATATTATCAAAGATTCTTAATTTTTCAAGAAAATTGTTTACAGCTAATTGCTAAATTACTTTTGAATAATAAAGCATGTTCGACTACTCTGCGTAATGTTGCTTTGTTCATTTGTATATGTTACATCGTCCTCCTATCAAATCCGGATCCACGGAGAGAATCCCGCTCAAGCGATATATACGAGATTTCTCGGGTTTAAGGCTCATTAAGCGACGATTGCAACTCTTATCCACCTTACGAATGCATCTGTAGGTACTAATTACCTTCGCTCGTTCAACAGCAGTCAACACGGAGTATGGGATTCAGTTTCAATTCGGGCCCAACGCGTGATCAACCAACTAATTACTTTGCGAGCGCATTACACACATATTGGATATGCACGTGTGACTTCTCTCCCTTTTCAACAAACTGCTTTTTTGTTTTGCTTTGCATCCGCTCAAACGAGACCGTTTCATTCATTCGCAGGAATGAATTTCACCATTTAATGATCAAATTTAATTAATAGCAGTCCTTAAGATTTCCAAGATGGACCGTTAAGGAATAAAAGTTTGAGAATTAAACGGATGCTACCACTTAGTTGTTTGGTTAGTAATAATAAAAACTCGAGCATAAAATGATAAAAAATAATAGTTAACGATTTAAAGAAAAAAACAACATCAGAGTATATTTAAGGATGTTCTTTTCAAGTATTAAATTTATCGACAAGAATTTATTATCTTCTGTAAATTGAATAAAATAATTTAGTCGAAATATAAATCGAAAATGATGAACGAAAATTTGGTACCAAATCTTTATAGCTTATAATTGATAATTTTTAAGATTTTTGATTTTTGACATTTGAATTTTTTTTGTCTTAATTAATAAGAATAACACAAAGGAATTATTTGTTATAGCAAAAAAGCAGAGAAATCGAGACACCAGCAGAGACGAAAAAACGTATCATTGGTAATTGACATGGCATCGAGAATATATAAGCGATGCATCTTATATACATACAATTTAAATATAACCAAGCGATGTTCGACTGCGCTCCGAAAAGACATTCGTATCAATTATGGGAGGTAGATTTCAATAGCCCGCCGAAGGAATCCACCAGTGCGGGGACAGAGAACCGCACCTCTCAAAGGAGCTCGTTCTCTATATATTACGCAGCGGGAGTCTAGGAAGGATCTAACCGCATTTGCGTCTTTGTTTAATCCGTTTGCCAACGCAGAAACATCTTCTTTGCTCTCGTTGTTTCGGTTACAAATTAAATTAATTTTCGAGTGACGGGCATTACTCTCTTATGAATTCCATGGCTGTTGGATGGAGATGTTTCAGCGTGGCCGGTACCAAGTTAGAGCGGGACCATTAGTAAGGGCTGTTGTTTTTGCGTCCAACTTCGCTTTGACCCTTTTTTTTATGTACGTTTATTTCTGTCTTTCTTTATTTTCCCTCATATCCTGTCGTGTGTTCCTTTGTCTTGTTTATAGCAGCCGCTAACCATTTCTGTACTTGCATTATATTCATAAGCCAAACCGGGGCGCATTGAATTCGTTTCAATGTTAAGTAACCAGCCAGAATTTATCTTCGTTTCGAAAGAGATGCGTTCGTAATAATTAGTACAGAGCGCAGTTGTTGCGTTGGTAGGAACGTCGTCCCTGTTGAGACACGTTTCATTTGAATTTGAATGGGAGGTGAGTGACCAAGCTTGATTTGGTCAGCCACTTTATTTAATCCAGGTAATTATGTGTTTATATGTACTGCTACCTGCAGAAGATAAATTTCTTTGAGATTCTCGTTGTATTACTAAATTTATACTATGTTAAGCATAATTTTTTGTAAGAAAAAAGAAACTGATAACAAGTTCTTGATTATTATCGAAAAATATCGATATATTTTTCGATAAATGCCTATATTCAAGAATCTTTAATAAATTTCAATTTTTAAATAATTTGATACTTAATAATATGTTTTGATATATTTTTTAATAAATCTCAAAATTAAAGAAATTAGAACAAATCTCAAAATTAAAAAAATATCGCTGTAGCTTGAAAAAAATCACTGATATATTTTTAATTTTTCGATAAAATTTTGTTATTTATTATATAATATATATGGTTAAATATCAATAAATATATTAAAAAAATATCAACATATCGCGATAAATATCCAGATATGTCGACATATATCGATATATTTTGATACATATCGATATTTCAAGAAAAAAACAACATTTTCTCACTTCTTTAACTCTTTCATGAATCTATAGATTATAATTTTGTTTAAAAAATTTTTTTTCAATAATCTGTTACATGCAATCAGAAATATTTTTCTCACTAACAAAGTATCTTTACGAATTAAATGCGACAATTAACGGTCCTATCTTACGATATTTGATACTCCATTTATTGAACATCGAAATTAGTGTCAAACTACCTTCAGAAGTCAAGACCAACTTTAATTATGCGGAAGTTTAATGTGTCGTCAAGATGCCACTCTCTCTCTCTCTCTCTATCTTTGTTTCTTTCTCTTTGGTTGTAGTCATTAAAAAAGGTCAAAGTACAGTCCAATCTAGTGTGACGTCTTGAATGTCAAAGCTCGGCAGCGGCATCTAAGGCACCTCACAAGCAGCATAACGTGACTGATACTGTGAAAACAAATTAGGACCGCTTGATTAAACGTTGAGTAATTTAATGCCACGAATAAATGCAAATGTTTTCATTGCCGCGTGATTTGAAGATAAGATTGATCGCGCGGCCATTCTAAAGCATGCTTAGGCAATTTTTTTCAAGTTATACTAATGACTTGATGTTGAAATAATGAATTATTAATTTCGACTGTGTGTGGAAAGGATGAAGAACTGCGGAACCAAACAGTGGAACATTTTACCGTGCCTAATGTAATTTGTTTCTTTTTTTTTCTCTACAGAAATTAATCGTGCGTTTGTGAAATCAGATATATGAATCATGCGGTATTCTTACATCTTTCGAAGATTATTTACAAAATTAATTTTGATGATAAAAGAAGAATTTTAGAGCCGATTAAAATGAACCAGAAAGCAAAAACAAGTCATTAAAAATGTTTCTTTTACATTTTATATTTAGGTTCAACTCAATTTGTAGAGAAGTTTATTTTTTCAGTGTGGTAGCATTTCAACACTTGCAACGTCGGAAAAAAACAATGTTGGCTCGATACTAGATTAGAATTAGTTTGTATAAAAAATAAAAACAATGAAATAGTTGAAGAAAAAAAAAGAGTTAGTCTTAATTGTATTGACCGATTAGATAATTGGGCTACATCAGATTAGCTTTAACTGGGATTTAAAATAACTCTTGATAGGTTCATATCAGACACACATCAAGATTGATGCTAAATAGGATTAGAGAGAGGAAAAAAATAATACTTTCAGCCACACCTCCAACTTTTATCCGTTGACAACTACGATGAAACACATTTAGTCATCTAATTAGAGGTGACTTGCGAGATTTAGATTGAAATCCTAATATGGCTTTTAGGATGTCATGTGACATTGTTAATTATGTTTCTCAAAAAGGTGCTGATTCAAAGCATTTATCTTGTATTACAAATTGATTTAAATAAATGCAAAGTTACAAAAAATTATATTCTGCAGTTTTTTGTATTCTTAACTTTAAAAAAAGGTTGAGTCCATTTTTTTTAGGTTTTTTGGAATACTTTATGATCTAATAATTTTAATAATTATTGTGACAAAATGCATTGGAGATAAATTACTAAATAAAATAAAGATAAATTAAGAATGTTTCTAAATTTTTACTCAGAAATGAATGTTATTTTTCACGTAAAATTACCCCAAAAAATGAATGTTCACTTATTCATACTAATATTTTCAAGCCCAGTACAGAATTTGCTTAATTTTTTGAAAAATGTTGAAATATTTTGTACAAAATAATTTCTCATTCATTTTCACAAGTCAGATTCCATTGGAAATAAATTCACCAATATTGTGACAAAAATTTGCAAGATTATCTGGATGATTGCTAGCGCTGTGACATCACATTGACAACCCTTTTTGACACAGCATTCTAGTTGAAATATTTCGCGGAACTATTCGACCAAGTGTTGAGCAAACGGAATATTATATTTATGTTGGCCGCATAAAATACAATCGGCGTTTCTTCGGGGCTGAAGACTTTTTTTGTTAACACACGACGTCGCGCGTGGGTCAATAAATTGAGTCAGCGTAGACATTTCGTATATCCCGGATTTGTGCGCGCCGTCGGGTATACCACCAAGTTATCTGTCTGCCGTGTCGACGTGGATTTATGATGAAAAAAGGGATCGCCAGAAAAATGTCAAAAGAAGCGACAAGAATTAATGCTTTCGAGGGCCCAATTCATCGGCCGTGCGACAAAACCTGAGCCGCAAGCCGCGGTCGCGTAAAAAGCAAAAGGTCAACGATAAGCTTGCCATCGTCAAGACGATAAGCAATTTGTAAATTACAAAAATTTGTTCGAGAAATCACTCGTATAAAGTTGCGAAACTGATCGGTGAAAAAATATCGTCGATTAATCAATTGATGCATAATTATTGCCATTTTTATTGATAAAACTCAACGTTGTAAAATTATAACATTGTAAAAGACACATGTACATTTTGTTTGCCAAGTTTGCTAAAAAATATGTATAACTAAAATGTACAAATACATTTATTTTTTAAATTTGTCTTTTTTAAATTTGAATTTAAAAAATAAAATTCAAGTGATTTAGTTAATTTTATTTTTTTAATTTGTATTTCCATTTTATGTGTTATAAGAAAAAAGATAATTTTGCCGGGTTATTTTCAGCGATACAATTAATTTCATACGTGAATAAATTAAATTTGTATTATACGCTATAATTCAAATTTTATATGCGTTTCTATGAAAATCAGCATTTTAACAGCCACTTTTATGAGTAATCATGAAACTGAGAGTTCCAATTAAAGTGAATTAATTTCCTCTTTTGAATTTCGATTATGATTGTTTTTAAAGTTCCAAAGAGACCGACTTAGAAACGTAATTATACGCTTTGAGTCGAATTTCATCGCAACCAATTTTCGAATCAGTAATTCAGCCTTTTTCATCAGAGTCATTACCTTTTCTCTCCTTTTTTCAATTAAATCGAATTAGTAACGCAAATGTGATTTCGATTTATGGAAATGAACTTTTATATTAATTTGATTACAAATTCTTGAATCTCGGACATTTTTTCGATTATGATAAACCGCAATATTTGAATATTTTAAGAATCAATCTTCTCACTCAGAAAAATTCAAAATTTATGGATTTCCCAGCAAAAAAATAATTAGTACAAAAATTACCGAGATTTGAACCGAAAACTATATTACTGTTGAATACAATGGTATTTGGTTATAATGAATCCGCTATAACGAACACCTCGGCTATAAGGTCCAAAAGAGTGTCAAAATTTTGTAATTATTGTTCGGTTATAACGTACAAATTATTTTTGTGTAAATAATATTTCATAGCTATCTATTATCAAATTATGGAGCTTATAATTATATAATTGAATAATAGGTGTCTGTTGATAATTTATATACGAAATAAATTTGTACATTAAAACTTATAAAATAAAGTATGAATTTTGTTGTTTAGTAATGAAAATGTCTAATAAAAAAAATATTATCAGTTAGTGACAAATTGAACATAATCCAAGAACTCGAAAATGGCAAATCAAATTCAATTAGCTAGAACTTGTTACCAGTGACGAAGTTTTATCTGCTTTACATATGTGAAGTCAAAATTAAGAAACGAATGATGTAAACGATGATTTTTTTCTATCATTATTATACTATACTTAAAAATACTGTTAAAGACACTCATTTCAAGAGAAAAAGAAGCAAACAATTATTTATCCTTAATTTCTTACAGTGTAACAAATAAACTATAATTTTAACCTACTATAAAGTCTTTTTTATATACGTTTTTTCTTAGAACGGTTATAACGAAGGCTGGCTATAACGAACACATTTTTCCAGTCCCCTGAAGTTCGTTACACGGAGAAAAATGATCTGTACAAATTACGGGATTTTCTAGGTAAATGGAACGATTATGACAATTTCGGAAAATTTAACACTAATTCTCAAACATTTTGAGGTATTTTTACTCAAAACTTACGCGTGGAAACATAATTCATGCTTTTTGGTACCGTAATATGTACGGTGCTACGTCAGTTTTTATAAAATTTTTGTCAACGATGCTAATCGCAAAAGTTATTGAAAGTTTTATAAAATGTACGTCTCGCAACATAATTTTTACTATGTAGCACCGTAAAACTTTTTTTTTTCTTCTTTTTTTCAATAACATAATCTGCCAAACTAACTAAATTTTTTTTATATATACTTATCGAATTGAATCGTCAATTTTTTTTTATCATTAACGAAAAGTATCACGATTTTACAAGAAAATATTTATTCTAAATAACTAAAAACAAAAAAAAAAAGAAATTCAATTTCAATATTTCAATCTCACATTTTCTTGTATTATTATTTTATGACAATTAATTTATAAGTAATTTATTTCATTTTATTTATTACAAAATTAAATTCATACTTACAAATTTTATAATAAATAATATCATACATTTTAGACATTTTATCTTTAATTGTGAACAGTATTTATTGTAATAATGAACTAAAAATTAGCTCCTATATATTTCACCGAAGTAAATGACCTAATATTGAAATATTTTTAACTTCCAAAACAATGTAAGTTTTGATCAGAATCATTGAACTCGAACACAATATTTGTGGCTTCCAGAAACAACGAGGTAACTGATAAATTTGAAAAAATCGAGATATATGTATTTTTGGAACTCTCTTGACTTGGAGTTTCATATTCCACAGTTGTATGCGATGCAAAATCGATACTTTCGCAGTTTTAACTAATTAAAAAATTTCGATTTTAGTTAAATAATCAAGAAAAAAAGGCTAACTGCATAAACTTCGGGAAAAACAAAGTAACTGCTTAACAAATTAGTATAATCAGAGTAATTTTATTGATTTATTATATTTGACTGGTAGGATTAAAATTGTACATTTAATTTGTCATATTTTTGTTTTTTAGTATATTATCTAAGTCAAGAAAGATGAATTATTTCATATAACTAATATAATCGTTATTTATTTCAAATAACGATTTTAGAAGTATAAAAAGCAATTTTTTCGAAAAGCAAGTTACATCGTTTTTTCAAGAAGCCACTTGTATAAAGTCCAGCTTATTTAGATATTTTAATTAATTTGTTTATCCTACAGCGATCGTTGCGTTTATTGAGAACAACAGCGGATTGGAGAAGTATTATTAAGAATTACAAGGAAAAGCACTTATTACAGGGAGCACATCAGGATTTACTGACTCAAATTATTATATATAATTTACTCAACATTGCTTTTGCCACGGCTATCAACGACAGTCAGTTAGAGTCATTAAAGTAAGTTAATTATAATTTTATAAATTAATTGTATAATTTTTAATATAATTTATATTTAAAAAATATGTTTACAAATTTTTTTTTAATAAATCTAGATTATTCCATCAGCAATTACAACTTTTACATTTTTTTCTCTCCTGAAAGAAAAGTAGAGGTCTGACAGCTCCACCTCTCGGTGTTAATTTAAATAAAACTTGTATGGTTGAGCTATCACCTTTCTCTCAGTGTATGCAATGTGATTAATTTTATATGTTATACTATTTATGTATGTAATATACAATTTGGGTAACATAATTTTTATATTTTAGAATAAGTAAAGAAGAATTTACACAGTGAGCAAATGATATTGTTTCAGTAATCCCTGGAGAAAACCATACTAACTTTATTATTATCGACCGTTTTATATTGCAAAGAAAGTTAAAGTCAACTCAAGTAGTAAACTGTTTAATCATTATAATTATATCAAAAGGAAATTTATAAAAAAGGGCCAACTGAAACCTGGAAAGAAAAAGAAAAAGTCGATTGTTCAGTCAAACATTTTGCATGTCGATCTTTCAGGTAAATTTCAATTAAATATCTAGTTAGTTTTAACTTTTTACTAGTTACTAAACATGTTATTATTACAGGGGAAATACTATTAGTTGAATGGTTCAGAACCAATGTTGCTCCACCCGAAACTGTGAAGACTAATTGGACAATAATATTTAACTATCGTAGGCATGTCTTAAAAGCTCTCGAAACACATGAATATTTCGAATATTATCCTTACTTGAAAACGTCTTTAGGAGCATTTTTGGTAAGCAGTAATTCATAAATTGGTCTATGTCAAATTTACCAAAATAAAAAATAAAAATATTTCGTGCAATTCAGCTCAAAGCAGATTTCAAAAAGAGTATCCCTCATACGAGAACAATACTTTTTTGATTAAGTTTTTTAGAGGTTATGTTTGACGGTTTCTTCAATGTAGTAATTTATGATAACTTTTTTGGGCCAATAATTAAAATTCAGATGTAATTTGTACGTTTCGAAATTATTATATTTCCTTTTCGAAACTGTATTAATTTTCTTCAAAAATTCATAATTGAATAAAATTATCAAATTCTTTTTTTGATCGTTGGGAATTGGTGAGCCCCTACTTAATTACTCAAGTATCAAACTGCAAGCAAATTCCAGAAACTGACCGTGGATACATCACAGCTATACCTACATTATCGTGTTTATTCTTTAAATGTACTTATTACAAATTAAAAGTATGTAAAATAGATTTTTAATATTTACTTCATTTCAGATAACAAAGATACAATTTTGCTATATTTATTGCCTTATTTAATTGATCCTCCAACGGGGAAACGAAAAAAGGTCAAAGCATACCTAAATTATGTTCTTTAGAAAGACGAGAGACGTTTTTATTACACGTACAGGTAAAAATATTATGGAATAAAAAATAAAATAATTTTGTTATGAAACATTTTTGTAAGTAATATTGTATTATTTTCATATGATTTATTATCCGTAAAATCTTATTATTATTATACTTGAATTACTGTATAAAAGCTTTATTTAAAATATGATATAATTCAATTAATCAAAATTAAGCAAAATCGCGTATAAGGTTAACATAAACAATTCATTTTCGCTTTAATTTTAATACAGACATTTTGTTGTTTTCAGAACCCTGTGGATATTAACGCGTCTTTACGTCAACAAAGAAAAGCTTTACGTGCTGCAGGCTTGCAGCAGCAGCCGATCCAAATTTTAGTTAGACCACTGGGAAACATTCATTCAGCATACGTTGCAGTAAACGATACATTGTATTCAACTGATTCTGCGATTCATGCGATTGCATTATGTTTAAATATTTTCTTCGCACTTAATTCGAAATAACGTTTGGGTTTTCATCCGAAAGGGTTTATTCAACATATACTTACAAGATGATAAATGCAACTCGACAGTTAGAACATTAATTGGTTACGTAGAGTATGAAGTTGCAAAATTAGCAAATCAGAATGGTTAATTGGTCCGTTTTTCTTCGACAGTTTTAATGTTATTTAATTCAATTATATTTAAATTTAATTTTATACTTTAACTAAAATTCAAATTACTGTTGCACAATGCTTTCTTGCTAACATTGTGACGAAACATTTGTTGAATCTTTACAATTTATACGTCATGTTGAGTATAGTCATACAAGTTTGAAAAATTATAAATGTGGCATAAAAAACTGTACAAATGCATATAATATTTTTGAATCTTTTCGGCTCCATGTTTTGTCATGTAGCAAAAAGAAGAATTATTTAAGTGAAGAAAGTATTTTAATAGTTTAAGAAGAATCTAATTTAAACGAAGAAATTACTCATCAAAAAGTTACAGATCAAATCATTTGTGAAAAAAGAAATGAATCTGACCAAGTTAACATTAATATAGTTAAGAACAATTAAAATCTAAACAATGATATCCACAATGAATCACCAAAGCAAAATCGAAATTTAGAAAAAGAGGGAATAAAATTTGTCGCAAAGTTGCATGCTTATTCTGATATTGTTCGTAAAAGAGTGCCAGAAATCACGAGTTTTTTTCTGGAATCGATGTTGCGACTGGCTTAAAAAAAAAGTTACAAATTCTAAATGAGAGTGGGCTATTAAAAAAATATATTCAAAACTTCGAAGAAAAACTTAATGTTAACAATCCTTTTACTAATTTGAAAACGGAGTATTTAATTTGTAAAAAGTATAAACAATTAGTTACGTGCATTGAACCGGAAACTTATAAATTAGGAGAAAGGCAGGAATATGTTTTTGTTAATGGTAAAAAAATTTAACATAGGTTCCTGTTACAGCTGAGTTTGTTCCACTTCATCATACACTTAAAAAGTTGTTCGAAGTACCTAATATGTTGCACGAAACTCTAGAATATATGAATTCAGTAAATTCTGATTCTCCTATTATATCGAATTTTATCCAAAGGAATCTATGAAAAAAGCTTAATCCTAATACATATGACAAATTAATATTACCTATTTTTCTTTATTTCGATGACTACGAAACTAATAATCCCTTGAGGTCTTATAAAAGTTTAGCTAAATGTGGGGCCATATATGTATGGTTATCTTGTTTGCCTCCAAGGTTACAAGCTACTCTTGAAGCTTATTTTCTATTTGTATTATTCAACTCGTTAGACCGAAAAAATGTTGAAGATAATATTATATTTTCAAAAATTGTAAAAGAGTTAAAATTTTTAGAAACAAAAGGTATCACAGTTGATTTGCCAGAAGGAACAAAACAATTTTTTTAATTTAGCTTTGCTGAGTGGGAATCATTTAGGTCTTCATTCAATGTTGGGTTTTGTTGAAAATTGTAATCATAACAAATTTTGCCGTTTTTGTTTGATTGATAGAGATTCGATTAATAAAGTTTTATCGAAAAATCAATGTACTCTTGGAACTGAAACAAATTATAATACTGATTTGCTAAAAAGTGACGTTAAAAATGCTGGCATTGCAACCAAATGTATTTTCACTGGAATTTCCAATTTTCATCCAATTAAAAACTTGTTTGTTAATGTTCTTCACGATCTTTTGAAAGGGGTCTGTCGTTACGATTTAGGCTAAATATTGTATTATTTTATTGTTAAAAAATCGTCTTTCAAGTTGGGAGATCTAAATGATAGAATGCGCATTTTTGATTACGGATCAATTACTAACAAATCTCCGAAAATCTCTTTAAATCACGTAAAAAATAAGTTCAACGTTATGTCAGGTTCAGAAATGCTTGCTTTAATTCGATTCTTACCACTTATAATTTCTGACCTCGTTGAACCATGCGACGGTTTTGAGCTTTTAAAAGGCCTAAAAAGTATAGTTGAAGTTTGTACTAAATTGTATATTCTCGAAAGTACTCATGAAAACTTAGCTAAAAAATTGAAAGTTATTTAAAATTATTGGAAAAAATATTCCCTGGATCTGCTAAGCCAAAGCATTATCCTCAAGTAATGGCACTTTGTGGTCCATTGTGGGCATTAAGTACTATTCGTTTTGAAGCAAAACATCGTGAAAGAAAATTGACAGCGAAATCAACAACTAGTCGCTTGAATATATGTATATATAGAACATTTTTATAAAGCATCAGTTGTTAGTAAATGAATTTTTTTTAGAAAACAAAGTTCCTGACAGACTATCTTTTTCAACTATCAAAAATAAATAACTTTTAGGTTTTTGTACTAAAAAACGTATTATAACTGAGTCGTTACCTTCCGAAATAAATTATGTGAAACAATTAAGTCTATCAGTGAAGTAAAAATTAACGAACGTGTTTATTGTTTTTCGAGGAAAATTCCAAGGATTACGAAATATTAGATATAAAAAATTGTTTTTGAGGAATAATTAAATTACCATTAAGTGATTTTACAGTTACAAGCAAAAAGCGAATCTCTGATAGTTATTTTATAATTAAAAATTGGTTGTAATATAGATTATAAAACTTATTGTAATTTAAGAAATGTTTTATTTCTAATTTGAAAAATTAGCAAATAAAAATAATTATTTTTTTAATTTATTTGGTTCTTATTTTATTTATCCTGATTATTAATTATTTATAAATAATATTTTTTTATCTTTCTTTGTAAATAATATAGAGAGTTATTTATTTTTTATTGAAAAAATAGATTCATTCTAAATTAATAAATTGTTTTTTTGTCAGAAATATTCTAAATTCGAATATAGTTTTCTTGCATCTATGAAACCTAACTAAGTCTTTTTTAAACATTCCAATATTAAGATATATTTAATATAAAATGTTTTTATTATAATTAATTTCATTATATAATTTATTTATTAGTGTACTTCTTCATTTTATTATTTTTAATATACTTCTGCTATTATTTTATCATTTTTTAGATTTGTTAAAGCAATTTTACATAAAGAGCATACCTTTCTCGCAAGAGCAATTTTTCCTGGCTGGGAGTATATAAATGACTGACATGACAGTATTATAATTGCGATTCATGCGTCGATAATATATGTTCATATCGTGCGTTAGTAAATATTGTTAAGGCGATTTGAATTTACTATGTTACTGTTATTATTGTATTGTTAGTTTTCATGTGTGTTCTGAAAGTTCGACTAATCACACTGGATACTGTTATTATTTATAGTTCCATCTTTGTGACGATTACGAAAGAGAAAAATTGAGAAAAACTTTCATTATCCACAAAGAAGTCAACGATCAAAAAACCGTTTATGTTAAATCCTCTTTTACTGATATAAAAAAGTAAGTTACAAAATACGTAACTATTAAATTAATTAGGATTCCTCATGATTTTTAATTTTTAAGTCACTAGTACCGCAAAAAGTAATAATTGCGTAACGTAACTTAAATATTATTATGTTAATCGTACTTTACGGTAAATACATAATTGTTCCTCTTTATGGTACTTGATGTAAAATTTACCAAGAAATTACTAGTAATTTCTACGGATCTTTTCCCTCCGTGTGTAACCGGATTCCACTGCAATTCAATGTATTACTAAGTTAAGTTATACGTATATGTGCGTTGTCCTATGTATATACACTTATATATATATATAAGTAAATCGATGAAAATTATCATAAAAAAAATCATACGATTGACGATAATTAAACAATTTATGATGAATCAGCGGTTGTGATTCAACTTTGTAAGTTGAATATTATTATTTGCATATTATTGTGCAGAACATTCATTATTTATGTTCACCCCACAGACCTCTTATCGTCGCGATTTAATCACAAAATTTACCATATTTGCACATCGACACTAATTATGTTTACGTTCTTGTCTTAAACGCATATTGATTGTGTCCGATGACGAAACGCGCCGGACGCAAAGACTTTGCTCGTTAAGTTCAATTAATTATATGAAGATTTAAAAGAGTCACGCAATCAAATATACGTGCCATTTTTTTCTGGCACAATAATTAATTAGATTACTTTTATCAATGTAGAAAAACTCTAACATTTTTACCTAAAATCAAAATCTATAATAGATACTTCTCAACAAAAAATTATAGTTTACATTGAAGAGTAGCAAATTTTACTTTTAAATAACTAATAAAAATAGTTAAAACATTTTGAACGATTTTCTGTTTAGAGGTAAACTATTTTTAAAAATAAATTTTTTTGCAAGTATAACTATGAGATTAGGGTTGTAAATATATTTTTAAATAAAGTAAATATAAGATGATAGTTTTTTATATTTTCTGTTATCTGATCCAAAAGGCGAGAAAAACGTTGCGTCGGTCGGATAAAAAGAAAGACGAAATGAAATAATCCCACACTTGGACCTCATGTCCAACATTACAGTGTTATTAATCGCCAGATGACTAAAAGCCAATATGATTGCTCTGCCAAGCTGAAAAGATAATGGAATAAATGATCCGCGATGTGCATTATTAACGATGAGTTTGTAACAATACACGATTGAAAGACAAATTGGACCACCTTAGACCATCTCTGCAGAGATGAAACAAAAACTTTTGCCGCTATAATGTTCGTTATTATTAAATAATGATCTCGACGAAATGGTTCAGAGCAAATATATTTATGATTTGAATGGTCAAAAATTAAGTCTCAAAACGTAAAGATTTTTTTTCAAATCAAATTTAATACTAAACATTTTTGCAACTTTAAAAAACTTATTTTAAACTATACAATTACAATTTATTATTTTTAAAAATGATTGAAAATGTTTTACTTTTGGTTGATTTATGTATGTATTTTTTTATTTTTTTTGAAAATTCAAATTTGTTTTGGTTTCTTCATTTGGAATCTCAAATTCAAGTCACGTTTTTTCATATTTATTACTTTATTTAATAATTAGAATATTTATAAGGTTTGCTCTCCTAAACATACATGAGATTTTTTAGTCAAACAGGTGTGAAATTTGAAATCCACTTTTTATTACCAAGTTCGAAATAAATTCACTTTCTCGATAGTTTACCATCTTTTTTTTGCTCAAACTATCACGCAGTTATTATGACTGTAGTTTGATAATCTTATGACTCAATTTTCAGAATAAAGTACGGCTTTTATGAGTGTGTGTGTACAAACTTTCGAAAGTATCATGAGAAAACCATTTAAGATAAATGACTTAATCTAATTTTATAGTAATGATTACAAAATCAAATAAAACTTACAGTTTATTTTATAACACCCGCTAATTATTTCACATTAAAACAAATTGGCTGAAATTTGATACAATTTTTTTTCTTCAATTGTTTTTAAATTTTTAACATATTTAATTTTCAACTTCATATCATAAATAAATTATTCGTCACTTTGATAAAAAAAATAAAATTAAATAAAATGAAAATTTATTTATCCACTTAGAGCCCTACTTTCTATTATAGTTTCCAAATGTCTTGTTCTAGAGACAACTTTTTCAGTGCAGTGAAAGAGCAAGTAATTAGCAGAAAAAAGATTGCATCTTGTTATAATTAAATTGACTATATTCGTCATTAAAAAACAGCTACTCTAATAGGAAATTCCATCAGCATTCGTTTTTGAGCTATCTGTTGTTATTTTTTTCGTTCGAGAAAAATATCAGCCTTATTCTTCGTGGACTAATTTGTCTGTGTTAATGAATATAACGTGTCACCTTATCAATGACTTATGAATCTTTGTTATTATGTAATTTATTAATGACAATGCCTGGGAATAATTAATTAACGCGCACAGCAACATTGACGTTTTCTAATTCCATAATGACCTCGTTTTGCCCTTTACACACTGAGATGCGATTTCACGTTGATTTACGGTTCGGACTTTTGAACGTCAGGTCAATATTCCGGGGGAAACAAAGATCTGGATTTATATGTGTGTATTTCGTAATGCGGACCGTTTTCTTTTCGAGGATTCATTAACGCTTGATAACTGCTTGAGTCAATTGAGATGTCCGCAATAAAAGTCAGAACAAATGCTTTGTAAATAACAGCTGCAACCAATACAATCAAGTTATTTGTTCGAGACTTTTATAATCTCACTAACAATTTCGCAAGTTTGTTATTGTAATTAGAAATAATTAAATTTAATTGGGTGTGCAGATGTTATGTTTTGAAAAGAAATTTTTACAGCTTTGAAATTAGGTCAATTTATTTTTAAACTTACTAAATTTTTAAATTTAATTTAGAAAAAGTAAACTAAAATATAAAGTTATTAACTTTATTTTGGTTTAATTTTATAGAAAATCAACTTAAGAATTTTTTAAAATTAATTAAATGATAAATTTATCTTAGTTTTAGTAATAAAATAAAATTTTAGTTGCGTCTATGAAGATTATCTAAATTCGCGGAACTGAGTGCCAGGTACAATAT
This sequence comes from Idris sp. 1 HC-2018, assembly GCA_022817325.1. NCBI lineage: Eukaryota > Metazoa > Arthropoda > Insecta > Hymenoptera > Scelionidae > Idris > Idris sp. 1 HC-2018. Next base: position 540 of record JABFPM010000827.1, on the reverse strand, counting down.
TTATATAAAGGTCGACTAATTTTCAACTTAAGCATGAATTTGAAAAATATTAACATAGAGGCATCAATTTGTAAGTCAAATAAAATGAATAAGCGTTCCCGTCGTCGCTTTCAAGAGATGGACTCAATGCTTGGAATTCTTTCCGACAGTGCAAATATTCATTTTATGATATGCTTTGATTCTTGGTATAAAATTTGTGCTCAGAAATCTAAAAAAATGTCAGATTTCTTCCCCTTATATTTCTGAAATATTGTAGTTTATATTTTAATGAAAAATAAATCTGTTTTCTTTCCTTCAACAATTTCACTAATTAAGAAAAACAAATACAAAGAGTATTCAGACATTTTTAATTTTTTTAAAAATGTTATAATTGAATAATCTCGTATAACAAAAAAATTATTAACATGTTTTAATTTTATTGACTGCAAATTTTTTATTCAAATAGAGAAAAAATCAGATTTTAAGGAGAACTAAAGGCGCCATCTATCCAGGTACGCTTGTAGTTAGTTCTCATGATATGAAAAAAGGCAGGGTTTGTTT
>JABFPM010000826.1:0-24646 GCA_022817325.1 Idris sp. 1 HC-2018 | reverse complement strand
TTTTCAAAGTGTAAATCAGGTTTTAAATTGTTATCTTTAAATGTCAACAAATTTGCGTTGGCCTAGGTCTTCTGTCAACTACTTCTAGAAGCAAGGGGCAGGAATGAAGAAAAAGTATAATATCCTTACACGTGCGATAAAAGTAATTACTTTTCCCACTCTCGTAAGGAAAAGAAATTTACTCAACTACTGGACGTAGCAGAGGCTTTCTCACTCGGTGGGAAAAGCCTCTGCCGTATCCTCTAGTCAAGTAAAATACCATTATTTTTAAGTTTTCTGAATACTATTTAATTAATTTTTATTGCAAACTAGAATTATACTGATTTTTAAAAATTAAATTAAATTTATCAACAACTTTTCGAATAAATTTTAAAACTGTAATATTATATATTTTCTACAAAATTTTAAATAATATTTCAAATTATATTCTTGTTTGACTTTATATACAGTTTTGAGCATACAAAATAAAAAAAAATTATTCAATATTAATGTTAAATTTGAGCAATTATGAGTATTTAATTAACATTTTAGAATAAGGTTTTTTACTTTAAATTGAAAAAATAGTAAGTGAGAAAATTAATACCAAATCATTAAATCGGATTGTAAATAGTTGCATGTAATTAGATATTTATAACGTTCTAATTTATTTTGTGACGTCCTCTTAATTACATGCTTACTATTGCATGTAAGCTGAGTGCATGAAGATGGATGTAAGTTAAATGTATGAAGCGCATAGAAAAGAGGGTGCCATCCCGAAGTAATGCGATGAGTAGTCCCAGGATGACTCCAAAACTACAGTGATATGGACCTAAGTTTTAATTGTTGTAAGAGTCTCAGACGATTTGGAAAACACGCACTCCAAGTGGCATAATGTTTTTCTTAGTCCCTTAAAAAACAAACAAACGAAAAATAAAATAAATAATAACAAAATCAAAAAAAAATATTTATATTTATTAATTTTACTTTTATTATCAAAGTGTGTGTGTGTTTTATATTAAGGTAATATTGTTAACAACATTGAATTTCACTTATTTAAATTTTATTGCCAACCGCAGTCTGCACACTAATTGTTATAATTTAAATGCAAATTAAATGAAAATTCTACCTAAAAACCCTTTTCTTATTTGCTCTTGTTACCACAAAATAGGAGCAAAAAGTGCGAAACTGTTACAAGTCCCTTGTGAAAACGCCACACTTGACCTTGCTTGATGACTTGTAAAGTTATAAATTAATACCCATACATTTGTTCATACTTGTGACAGATTGTTACTTTTTTCAATAATCATTTCTCTAATTCGCATATTAATAATTTAGAAAAACACGCTCAAATTATTATTGATAATACATGCGTCGAGAAACTGGCATTGCGTGAATCAAAGAGAGAAGATATTTTCTCTGGCAAGGACCACCCGCCTGACGAGTTCAAGGACCGGAAATCTCACGCAGGCGACTCGGCCTTTTCTTTAGGATAGACAGAAGAGAGTGTTAGGCGCGCGGATGCTGGCCGGCTTGCTCGGCCTGGTTTACTTCTGCGGCGTGTGTGCGAGCACACTCTCGTCGCATAAACATGAGTACGCCAATGCGTAAGGTGCGTCTTACCTTAACATATGTAGGTAAGTCGATGATTCTCTTTTCGAAACAAGACGGAAGAAGTCTGCTCTCGTGGCCTGTATTAACATCTTAAATCGATAATCATGTTCCCCGACAAATAGTTCTTATACGCAAAATCAATTATAGTTGGTCAAGCTCTAATTACTCATCAAAATTCCATTTCTAGTAACGTTTTGAAATCGATTTTCGAAAAATTCGCTCTCGAAAACAACGGTGTTTTTTGGTGTCAAGAATTATTATACCCACACTTCATTCATTAGAAAAGCTTGTAGACGACATTTTGGAAATGCTTTTTTATTAAATCCAATCACTGTAATAATTTAACATCCGTTATCCTGTTAACCACTAAAAAAAGAATTAAAAAAAAAACTAAAAAAAACATGAAAGAAATGCACGCAATGCCCACACACAAGTTTCAATCCGGGCTAGGTCATTGGCTGCGTGCAGCCGGTTTTCCTCGATATCCAATACGCAGTTTACTTTAAAGTCAAGGGGAAGGTTAAATAACTCGGAGACATGCAACTTGGTTCAAGATTCTTATAATTTATTAGATATTTATAAATATATATTATACAATATAAATTACAATGCAGTTCTTTGTGTTGTTTTGTTTTTTTTTCATATTCCTCTTAATTCGTAGGGCAAATAAATACTGAAGAATGATGATCAAGGGTGTACAAATAATACAGAGTGAGAGAATCACAGAGAAGAGAGAGAGAGAGAGAGAGAGAGAGAGAGAAAGAGAGAGAAAAGACAAGAATATGACAAAAAAAGAGAATAAAAGAACAGAGAAAACAGAGAAATAAAAGTTACAGTAATAGAAACGAGGCAGATCAGAAGAGTGAGAGATATGCAGATGAAATCACAGTGAATTGAAACAATGAAAAATAAAGAGAGAAGTTTTGAAATTAGTCAGACTTTTTTAAATTCAGGGTGTTGCGGGCTTGTAGGCTGAGTACGCAAGGTCATGACTCGACCTCGCCCAACCGCTGCCACCGTGTCCTCCCGAAACTTGAACGACTTCGTGTCCATGGTGTTCGTGACCAGAAACAAGCTTTTTCAAGCCAATGATGGACGCCAAAACGAGAGCAAGCTTGCTGACTATAAGAGCTTTGCCAGCGAGCAGGGCCAAAGCTCCGAGAGCCAAAGGCACGAGGGTTCCGCCGATCAGCAGAGGAATGGCCATCAGTCCGCCCATGTTTTTCCTTTTCTTGCCTCGGCCTAGAAACGAGAACGAGATTATTTATGAATCTGTACCTCGTAATCTACATGCACGTTAGAAACGATTCAATTACTTAGTTAAAGCAGTGAATTAGGATAGCAAATTAATAGATTATCTCGCAGAGGTATTCAAATCTAACGGTAATATACGATTATAGCTTTAGAAAATACATCTGCTGAATGGTACATTCAAAACAAATTTAAAAATTACTAGTATTTTCAACTCTAATTTGAATTGTGCAATTACATAACTAGCATCTATTAGCATCTTTAAACAGTAATTTTAACTCTGCTTGATATGTAATTTATCAATTTTTTTTTGTTTTTGCATTGATTTAGGTGATTAGTTGAAAAAAACAATCTTATTCACCTTCTTCAGTGAGACTTCTTTGCAATTCTTCAACATTTGGTAATTTGAGCTTCAAGGTGTGACTCTGAAAGAATCCGACGACTTTGTCCATGATCATTGAGTTGAGGGCATCTTCACGATCATCCAAAGCTCTTGGCAGGGTGGCTTCGATTTCCTGGAGTGATCTTGGTTCCTCTTCGGTAGCAACGGCACTCTCATCCTTGACTAACGTAACTCCATCGACAATATTCAACTGCGAGCTGCGTGATACCCGATCCATAGCCGTAAGTAATTTGAGTTTGAGGCAGGAACTTAATTCTGATCCTGAACAATCCTTGTACACTTGGTATATGTAGCGTAGGTCCCCGAAAACGCCGGTATTACCGGATCGGGGACTCTGATCGTCGATCGAGTTCGTCTTTGCGTTTGTCTCGGCCGACCTTGCCGACACCGTAACCAGCAACAGAGCAAGGCAGGCGAACACGTAATTAAAGCGCTTCATGTTGATTTGTGAAAGGTACCTGCAAAAAATTGGTAAAGTAAATTTAAGATGAATCAAGATGGGTGTGTGTGTGTGCACGTGATTCACAGCGCGCGTTCACTGCAATTCGTTCTTATCTGTATAAGAAATCTGATCGTCGAATAAAGTATAGATAACTGTTGAGGACAAAGACGCGTAAAGCTCACACTGTACCTTGGCGTACTATATCTACAATAAATAGATCGCGCGATTCGATACGAATCAGACTGACGATCGGTATTGGTAAATTTGTTATTGTTGTCTGCCGACTAACTATAGACTACTATTTACTCGCTGCGTCGGTCGCGAGTTGCGTACTTGAGAACACTGTAAGTAGACTGTACGTAACGGAAGCCCTGCCCTAGCTCTATATATCTGGTCAGGTGTACCACTGTACTCGGGGATATTCTTCCCCACCCGTCAAACATTTTCATACCACCATCAATTGAGAGCGGTTTACGTTTCAGCGACAAACAACCACCCAACCGAAGCGAGACGCAAGCAGAAAGCTGCAACATCATCCAGCATCCTTCAATACTCCCCCCAAGCTTGAGACACTTAGCGTCACGAAGTACACGAAGTCGCCCTCATCGTCGTCGCCCAATCCGGCTTACCGAGCCACATTTCGTTCTTACGTTCCCTTTATCCCCACCGTGTAAGCACCTGTTGCTACTAAGTACCCTCCACTCTACCGACGTCTTGACTAGTGCTTTCCTTTCTTACTCACTCTTTTATGATCTTATCTGTCGCGATCTTTCTTGGTACAGGCACCACCCTGTCTCCAGCATCGAGTTCGACACCGAGTTTCTCCTTCAATTGATTAGTCTTTAGTACATAAATTACTTTCCGCATATAAATGTTTATCTCATCTTCGAGTTACAGCCAGAAGAAAACGATTATTATTATACCTGCAATTTAGGGATTAATTCGTTTAACTGTACATAACAACTTCAACGGCGATACTTTCGAAATATATCATGTTAACCAAATATAATCTTGTAATGAAATCAACTATCAATAAACACGAGGAAAAAAGATGAGAAAATCAGATCGAATGTTAATGATATACGTCTGATCTAAAAGCAGTTGTACCGCTTTTGTTTTAACGACAAGTCCAAGCTGTTTAAGATTCACTTTTGATGAGTTTTTCGATTCAGTCAATTCGCTTATTTTCTTGTTTCATTTCCAATTCTGCTAAAATTCATGAGATTCTATCTGCCGAGTTTTCGCTTGCCGATAAAGTTTTACATCTGGGTCAGATAAGTGAAAACAGGAGGCGTTGTACATGGATACTCATACGTTTTAACTGGAGAGGAAGTAGCCCCAGATGTTCGAGTTGGCGAATGCACTCGAGCGTCAAAAGAAGAGTTTCGTTCTACCTGAAATAGCAATTTTGGTAGTGAAAAACAATAGGAATAAAAAACAACATTTCGTTTTCTAAGTGTTTTCGTTTTCAAAAGCTATTTTCATTTTAAAATCGTCATATCAAAAGATGTGCCGTACGTTTAATTAACCAAATTAAACGCACACGTTTTATTTTGAATAAAAAGATTTTTCAATTACCTAGAAAGTTTTTCTTTTTCAAGAAAAAGAGTATTAAACAAAGCTGTTATATAAGTAGCATATCAATTGTTTTTATTTGACATGTACCGTAATTTGTTTCGAAATATAATAAACTTGGTCTCTTTTTTTATCAATTTTCAGAACGGTAAGCTTTTTTTTCATGGTCACAGAAGAAAAGACTTTGTAATTAATTAAGACTGTTCAAAAAGTTTCGATCTTTACAGAACTGTTAATTGAAATGTGATACCGGAACTATAAGTTTTCAAAGTGAAGATTTCTCGCACTTGTACCTGTAATGAAGGATAGCTTCATGCAAAGCGAAAGCAAGTATATCTAGATTAGTATTGTCATCCTTTTTTTTATATAAATCTCACAAGGTTCAATTAAAAATGCTGAATCAGAAATTCAATGAATCGAAAAATATTGTTTGTATTTTCAGCTGCGTTTAATAGGTCATTAAGATGAAAGGCAAAAATAAAAGCACAGGAGTTGTTTTTTTAAAGAACGTCTATTATTTTGTGTTCAACATTTTGACATTATTACACAGATAATAATCAAATTGTTTTAAGATACTGTCGAAGCTCATTCATCGATATAATGATAATACACTTTCACACTTTCGCTATTGTCTCAATGGCTCTCAAGGTCCCATTTTCTCTTGAGCAAGATACGTGACGAGATATTGGAACATCAAAGATTTCACGGTTAATATCTACACTAAACATCATTTCACATCCTTTTTCCATAGCAATTAGCTATAAACTGAATGAAAGCCGGATCTCATAAGCAAACCAGATTATATGATGTAAAATTTTTCAGAATACAAAATTTTAAAATAAAAAATAAAATTTCAACCGCATGCTCAAGTATAAGATAATGTGCACGAAATTTTCATAAATAATAACCAGAGTCTTTAAGCATCAATCCAATACACATTAAATGCTGTAGGTCGATTGCATAACGGTAAAATAAAATATGTGCATCATAAGAGCGATACTTGGTTCCAACGATCCGTGAAAACTTTATAATTTGCAGTTGTAAATTGTTTTGTTTTTCTTTCTTTTTGAACTTACCGTGTGTTATTCCTTGGCGGATAGAAGGTTCTATCTCTGTGCGGGAAGAGGGTTACTGTCACTTGGTTAAGAGGTAATAGAAAGATTGTCGGGTTATTCATTAACGTCTTGTAAATTCTGTTATTACGGCACGATCCACTCATGAGAGACACATATAATCAGTCAAGGATCTTTTTCTTTTTTTTTCGTTTTCTTACATCAGGACAAAACACACACGATGGTAACTCTTTATTACATGCTTTTAAGGACATTGAAGACAGTCGTATTTATAATTATAAAGCACACTTCAAATAAATAATCATGAATAGACATAACAACATACAATAAATAACATCTAAAAATCATTCTAAGCTGTTGATCGAGTATTTTCACTGGGTACTGGTGTCGACAATTCGCATTTGACAACTAATATGCAATTATTACTAAGAATCCGTACATTAATACAGAAGTCAATCTCAGAAAGATGCGAACAAAAAAGACTGACGTTTCCACCAGGATAAGTCAACATTTAACAACAAAACAGCTGATATTCGAATTGCATCCACAGCCATTTAAATTAATCGTATCTACTAGTTTGTTTTTGTTTTGTAAAGTAATTATGATTTGATTTGATAATTTAAAGATGCAGCGTCGGCTTAGCTAGAGGATTTTGACGCATCATCTCTACGGATTGTCATAACAATAATTTACAATAAGATCGCTGGTGGAAGGATAAAGAAAGAAGGAAAATGAATCATAAAAATGAAAAAGATAAGAAGAAAAAAGAGATGAGAAAGAATTTACAGCAAGAAGACAGTTATAGGAAGAAAATTTAAGAATAAAGGCAAGAAAGATTAGGTGGATTGACGAGAAACATTTGTGCTAAATCTAATCTATCGAATCTAATTTTGTGGCTTGTGCGCGCTGTATGCAAGTTCATGGGCGTCTTGGGGTAGACTTCTGGCCCAGCCATGACCACTGCTTCCTGATGATGGGTAACCACCAAAGTCCCCACCGCTGCCGCCACCGCCGCCACCACCGTATCCACCGTGACCTCCATCATCATGACTAACCACGTGACTGCTGCCACCACCACCACCGTGGTGCGGGTGAGCCACCACTTCGTAAGTCACGTGCTTTTGCTGGGATCCTAGCAGTTTCTTCAAGCCGATAATTGCTGAGATAACAAGGGCAATTTTACCAACCAACAAGGCCTTTCCAGCAATAAGAGCTATAGCACCGAGAGCCAGTGGAATCATGGCAGCAGCTTTCAAGGCTATTAACATAGCTATGTTTCCCATGAGCTTTTGCTTCTCTGAAATCAAATACATTAATTAGTTTAAATGCATTATTTACCAGAAATAAAATTATTATTTTTGAAGTGTAGACTGCGAAACAATAGTTTGAAACAAATAGTTAACAAAAATAGTAATATCAACTGCAACAACAACAGTCTACACTTCTCAAATGAAAATCTATTATTTTTAGAGTATGTTATGATTAGTGGTTATTTTTATAGTGATTGACAAAATAATACTAAAGTTAATTTCATCTAGAAAATTTGTGGTTGAATTATTTGACTACATATTCATTTTAATTCATTTATAACAAGGGTTATCATTTAATCAAAATTAATATTTATGATTTTCATAACTTCAACGTCTGTGTTGTGTGTGTAGACAACATCAAAATAGAGCCTTTAAATTTGACTTTAGAAAGCGGTGATAGCTTTCTTTCATTCTTGTTCATGTCATATTTTTACAGTAATCAATTTGATTAATGAAACAGTGCTAAACTTTTTACCGAGTTTTTAAATATTACATGTAAGCGGGCTACCAAAAGCTACCAAATATATTCATTACATTAGGATTAATCGAAAGTCATAAGATATCCATACAATGTAGCTAAAGTGTATAACGTTACTCTTAAAAAGTGATATTCAAAACCTAAAATTGAATTCATTAATTTTTTTGTCGTACATTAAATATTAAGCACATAAGTTTTTAATGTTACATGAAAATATACACAAATATTTTAATTTAAAATTCATCAAGCAGATAGATAATAAAATACAGACTTTCAAGTTTTTCAAACTATGGACACATTTTGTAAACACTATATTGACATAAAGTACTTCTTGTTAAAGTTATACTAATAAATATTAGTAAATTAAATAAATATATTTATCTAAACATGTGATATGGTTAATTATTTAATTTTATGAAATTACTAGATACAAATTTCTAATTTTTTAATAACTAAAGGTTTAAGATTTAAATTTTAATGCTAAAAAACGTATTTGAAGACTGTCACACTTAAGAATCTGTTTTTTCAATACTGATCCGCTAGATGATTTTTGAATTAAAAAATACCTATATGACATTTATAATATCAAAAATTTAATCATTAAATATTGAATAACAAAAATAATTATAAATATGAAAAAAACAAAAATAAATAAATAAATTTAATTGTAGGTTTTAAATGTCATTAGAGTTTCAAGCGTAACGTTATGTACTTCAGCCTCTTATCCATACAAGGGGTTTGCTTACACATTCAAATCATGGAATTTAGTATATCATAAAAAAAAAACACTGCATGTAATTTTACGTAGCTTCCATCTACGACACATGAGTAACACGTCTAAGAAACACAACAAAATAATGTTTGGACCATTCACGTAGCATTCATTCATGTTGCATGCACCACGAGGATCATTATGTATGAAGTATGAATAGAACTATTAAGATGCTTCATACACGGATAATTCAGGTATGACCTTAGAAAAAAATGAACTTTACATAACTTTTGACTATTGTACATTCAAAATTTGCATTTCCCATGTAACTTGTGTGTAATCAATAAAACCTATAATTATGTAACAGCTTTAGAAATTTGGTGAAAAAGTTTTGGTTTATATTTTTTACAAATATAATGCAATAAACGGCGAAAGTCATAATGAGTTTCAGTTCAGCAATGAAATATGAAACTCAAACATATAACTATTAAATCGTTATAATTAATTTTGCATTTATTACAATTTGAAATATGCTTATAAATTTTAATCATTTCCAGAATTTCAATTATATGCTAGGCAAACTAATTATTCATTATTAAATGTTGACGTGGTAATTGTTCTAACTCATATTATTATATATATTCGATGAAAATTTTCAATTGTAATTAAAAAATTATCTACAATAATCTAATTAGAATTAATTAGTTACAAAGTTCCATGCTTTCATTTATACCCATATGTGTATAACACATTAAAAATAAGTACATTTAGACAACTGAAAAAGCTGTTTGTTTTGTCAGATACTGTTCAATTAATTTAACTGAATCAAAACAATCATTCAGTGTACTTTACAATTTATTTTCAATTGATTGTGCTGTTAATTGCATCGGAAAGTAAAAGATTTCACATATAACTTACATGGAAAAACGATTTAATTATCAACTCAATTAGAAGTACATTTATTTTTGTAGAATAAAGTTCCTAATCATTCATATCATGACATTTACACTATATGTATTTAAAAAAAACAATGTTGATGCATATTTTATCAATAAATTTCCTTATTACTATTTTCTAAAGAAAAAATCAATTATTGAATTAGCCATTGATTATTTTTCCGACACTAAAATGATGGGAAATAATTTTATAATTGTTAGAAAGAATAGAATTGATCTTTCAATCATCATAACAGTTATTACGTTATCTTGTGTAAGTTGTACATTATGTTACGGCATGCCATGCGTACCACTTTCTATCGTCGACACAAACATGCTTTTATGGCATTACCTCTATAACAGTTAAATTATCGTATAATACATTACTATTGTATGAAGCATTAATTTTAACGGAAAAAGAATAAAGTGACATTCCAACTGACAAAAAAAAGAACTCCGCGATTAATAAAAGTATTAATACCAAATCACTAACGTGAATATAACTTTTCGTATGAATCTAGGTTGAAATATGAAACTAGGTTCTAGATGAATAAAATATAAACAATTATTGTATTATAATACATTCTCGAGAACGTGTTAAGTAAAATAATACACTACTTCATCTTCTTCATCGTGAAGTTTTTACATACTAATAATTGCATCTAATCGATTATTAAATTTGTTAACTGGTTGCAAAAATGCATGACATCCAAATTCATGTAACGGTTCATTGATTTATGACAGTCATTATTATTTTGCAGATACTCCATTGAGTTTATTCAACTAAATATAATTTGATATTTTTCCACATTACCGTTTTACATTAATGTTGATAAAAAAATTTCGAATCCAGCAAACAAATAATTTGTTAACTTCATTTACTTCCATAAATGACAATTTAATAAATTTAGTGAACTAAATTAACTAAATAATTTTATAAACAGCTTTGCAAGTCGTTTACATATTATATTATCGTTAAATAAATAATTTTTGAATTATCGTTAAATAAATATATTTTACAGTAAAAGGTACTATTAAAGTATAAAAGTTCCGTTATGTTTATGAGTTTTTTTTCTTTTTGATGAATTAAAAATATGCTAATCAAATGAGTAATGTAATAGACAAAATAGATTCAATAAAAGTTTATTAATCAAAGTTAATACCAATTAAATTCCTACGTGTTAATTATTTGTAATAGTTATTGTAAACTCCATCATATAAAATTATAACCAACATTAATTCCAGCCAATTTAACGAAGCAAAGTGGAATAAGTGAGGGTCACAGTGCAAAGTATTTGGTTGACCAAAAGAAAGTCGGTCAAAGCACAAGATCACGTGTATCTGATGTACCCTTCTCCCATGCGTGGAGGTTCAAGGGAAGCGGAACCAGTTTTCTTAGTGGGTCAACGTCTGCAAGTGATGTCAGCTCATTTCATCGGTCGCGAAATGTTCGTATTGCAATTTGCGTGCCCCGTACGTGCATCAATGAATACGTAAATACAGGCAACTTTAACGTTCTACTGGCTTGTCATGTAATCTTCAAAGTCACGGTTCATATATTACGCTAATACTAACTTTAGCTTCAAAGAAAAACAATCAACAACTGCGCTTTATAGAATAAAAATATTTAAATAGAAAATGGAGTAGGTCAAGTTTTGATAATATTAACCCAATAAAGAGAAAAAATTATTAGCTTGTTAAATTGGACATAAGAAGTGAGTCGTTATTAGGAAATTATGTTTACAAAAAGGGGACCATTTGTTTGAGTAAAATCTTGTTCAGTGGACAAAAAATTTGCACATAAATTTTTTACTTACTCTTTTTGCCTCTGCCTTCGACAACACTGTCACTGAAATCTTCTAAACTACGTCCAGCTGATTCAATAGCACCCAAAATATCTGACCCTTTTAGATCAACTTTAACAGAATGGGTCCTCAAAAATCTTCCCAAACGATCCAAAAGAAGAGTGTCGACATCTGTGGATTCAATGGATCTAAAAAAGACACAATTATCAGAACAAAATATTAAATTTATCAATATTTTGAAACTAATTTGATAAAATTCTGTTGAAAAAAAAATTAAAAAAAAAAAAATGAATAAAAACTAAACTTACCGTGGAGCTCCTTCTTCAGTGTTTGATGTTTTAACTACGGTGATCCCCTCACTGAGTGTAATGTCTCCCTTATCATTCAACATCTTATCAACGTATGTGAAGACTTTGTACTTGATACAGCCGATCGACTCTTTCTGCAGACATTCAGAGTATATGCTGGCCATAAGGTCATTTTCGCTGCTATTCTTATCACTGGCCGGCAGCGCGAAGACCGAAGTCGCAAACAAAAATATCAAAGATAACCGAAACATGATGATCAAAAACTTTTAATCTAATGTCACGTATACACAAGGAGTAGAGAGAAAAGTGATTCTCTCTCTCTTTATCTCTCTCTCTTTCACTCTTCGCTTTTATCTTGTTCACTCTCAAAAACTAGCTCAGATGTTCCGAAGACACCTGATATGCGAACGGTTGACAATTGTGTTTCATCTTTACAGGATGGCAATGCTTTTATACCAGGAGAAGGCTGGCGATACACGAGGGGATTTCACGTGCTCGCGGGTCCCACAGACTTCACGGGCCTCCCCCCCCACCCCACTCACGACCTTTCTTCTCCCCCTTTCACAGTACTCCGGCGAGCAACAAATCCCATCCCTGATCAGGTTATTTTGGCAGGACAAAAAAGGCAATGGCCGAAATTGTTGCTTTTCAAAAATAAAAGGCACAAAAAACATACAACACATTGACACGTATGGCCCAAGGCAGCCTATGTGTGGTCCTGCTTCCTGCGAAGCATCTTGTAGACCTACTTTGAACTCCATTAAGGATTGAGTTGAAAACGATAGAGGGGATTCGAATGGGAACAAAAGCGTCACTGCTGAAGGAAGGTGATCATCTTCCAGCTGCTGATTTCCTGCATGATTGGATTTATCCGTTTCAGCGTAACCTAACATTATTAATTCTGCACGATAACCGCTAACTTACCGCCAATTTATCATCCAAGTGCTTTTTTCGTCTTTATTTTTTTAATAGAAGCTTACACTTTTCTACTCTTGAAAATCATAAATTTATTGCATTTACTTATTTATCGAGCACTAACTGATTCATCTCCAGGTTAATAATAATGTTTACTAGTGCAACCTGACGTGAAAATAGTAATTGTAACTTGAATGATTAAATAGCCGAATGTTATGTGGATAAAGATCACGGTATCCTGCAATACAATGAACAGTAACAGGCCCAAAGTCAGGGTCATGAGAACCTTACATTGTACAATTCTAGGTTAAAGTGGCTGATGTGAATCATATAAAGTCTTATGCAAATTTTGGTGAAATAACATTTATTTGTATAAAAAAAGGTTCCAAATGCTGCATGAGTGAAATTAAATTTAAATAAAAATAAAATCATCAAATTATTTGGATGATGTATGTTAATATTTATTAGATTTTATTTACAAAAGTTTTCACCATATGGTAGTTTAAATTGAAACTTTAACATTTAAAATTGTATATTTTCATTTTACATTCACAACAAATTATCATTTTTTGTAACCATTTCTTGAAAAATGTTTGCTTTTGAAACATTGGAATAAGAAATTTGTTACCTTTATTTGTATCGTTATTCTTGTAACACAATTGCTGATTTTTAAAATCATTAATATTAATATAATAAAGATATTTATAACGTTCACTTTATATTGAGGGTTATATCCCGTTCTTTCAAAATACAGAAGATGATGGACATGAAAAACTTTCAAAACCAGGCCAGTTACCTATTTACAACTGGGTCATTGATGCAAACAACCTTTCAGTGATCCGAAACCTTTGATCAAAATTCCAAAGAATCGCACCTGATGCGTTAAAAAGTAAGATATCATCTTTTGGTTCAACAAAACAAACTCTGAATATAAACATTAGATTATTTAAATATTAAGCCGAATTAACTTAATCATATAAGCGTGTAATAAATACCTGATCCATTGTTTAGAGTTTGCATATAAGGTAAAAAATCGACAGTAGCATTGTTCTAAGATATCATCAAAAGTAAAACTGGTTTAACAACATCTTATCTAGTATCTGACCTGAGAGTTATTTGAATATGAAAGCAAACTTCATTCTAAGCTCAATCTCACAATGTAAAAAGGAATCCAAATAATTGTTATTTGTAAGATGATGAGGTGAAAAACTAGATAAGACCGCAACGTTAAAACGAGAGTCTTAGTAAAAGTGGTTCAAGAGCAAGCCTTAATTGCGTTTTTTTTAAACTTAAAAGAATATTACTTTGTGTAAGATGATACGCTAAGATTACGAAAAATTTTGAAAGATGAAAAAACATTTATCTTGAAGATAGCAGGACATGGAAGAAAGTAGACATTTATATACAACTAGAGAATTAGATAGCAGTTACCAATCAAAGTTATGACATCAATTAATGTCCGGATTCAATAACAAGGATTCGCATCTAGTGACCCATGACAAAAGGTTGAAAGTGTTGGAAGAAAGACATATGAGTTTGCGATCAAATATTAATAAAAAAATATTTCGCTTGTAAAATATAACAATCATCATGACAAATCTGAAATGCAAACGAATTGCACTGGAATTTTCTATTCAAAATCGACTTTGGCCTTTGGCGGCAACATAAAACTTTTCCAGCTGACGAAGTGCATAATTTGCGATGGTCCACTTTCATAGATATTTCAATGGCGTGCCTTTTATAAGTTGTGAATGGATGGACAGCTTTTTACCGTACTCATGAAATTACAAATACAAATTGCCGGTGACTCGCGATTGTTAGACACTATTTTCTAAGAGCATCGTTATGTTGCCCCGCAAAAGTGTTATAAATCCGGTTACCATGAGCCTACTTGTAAAATACATTTAGGTTACATTTAATGATATCCTCAGTCATTGATAATTTAAGCCAGCATGTGTCTTAAAAAAAACTTCGGCCGAAGTATTCTAATTAATACGAAAGTCGACAGTGCGTGAGCTTAAATTGTTATTTACATGATGGCAACTTGAGCGTCCTCACTGCAGCTGAAATTCCGAATGAATTATTGTTTATGAACCATTGTCAGCACCTTATGAATACATGCTAATAGATTAAGCAATTTACAAAACAAAGTTATTATTTGACAAATGCAAATCGTACACTATGTCATAGATTTACCAAGGCATCCTTCTTTTTAGAAGATAATATATTGGTGTAAGTTTATGTTTTCTCATTTTAAATTGTACGACTGATTGAAATTTGTTTTCACGGTTTTCATAGTTTGCAAAAATAAATTTGTGATCATTTTTCTAACGTTTCCATTAATTTATTTTTCATTTGATTTATTAAGAAAGAAAATGTGTCACTAAAATTTGTTGAATCATTCGAAATTACTTTTATGAATCTAATTCATTGTAATTACTTGCATGGATGAATAATTTAAATGCACTTGTTTCATTATCATAAAAAACGAGATTGAGGTTAAAATGCATTATGCTGACGTCTGGTGTCATTGTTTTCATGAAAATAGGAAACACTATTAGAAATTTTATTCCTATGTGAATAATGTACATGTCTCACAGTTACATTTACAGATCTGCAACACTATACGCTTTGATTGTAAAACTGATTTTCGTGTAGATATTATATATTGCAAACCATACAATTACTTCTTAAACATTAAGAGCATAATGATGTTTTCATTTTTTCTCCATGGTATTATACGTAACGTGATAAAACGGTAAAATTACAAATCATGTTTTGAATCTGTTTTGTAATTATAATTTATTATCTATTTTTCATTTATTTGAAACTTTTATTATTATCGTTAAGAAAATCACAACACTTAAAATCAATAACATTTTTACATTCATATAACGATAAATATATTATTATAAACGCATATAATATTACTGTAACTATTAAATATTTTAATTCATCAAAATATAAAACATCATTTTCAGCAAGAAGTTTGTTCAACAGAAAAAAACTATTTACACCTAATTATGAAAACTTTATAGGACTATAAATACAATCTTCATCAAACATTCACCACAAATGTTCACTTTAGTATTATACTTCGATAATTTATCTATCAGTACTTTGAAATTTCAAATTATCAACTAAAAAATATTTAAAATAATATAAAATAGACTGTTTTAAAACAAAAATTCTGTAAAATGTTTTTTGTTAGTTTTTGCTTGTTAAGGGGACACGCTACACTAGAATGACGAAAAATCGAGAATTTTTCAAATCTATTTTTTTGTGCTTTTTAATGAAGCATATGCAAATTTAAAAGTAACCAACCCAAAATTAGTTATTTTTTAGTTTTTTTAACATATTACTAAATTTCCAAAGTGAAACATTTTTATAATTTGGTTGATGTTTCTCCATAACTTCAAATTGTTCCCGAGATCCCAATTTTTATCGAAATTGCTTATTTTTTTAAATAATGACTTCTCATTTAAAGGAGCAAAACTTTTTTAGACGGATTTTTGATATTTTGTTTAATAACAAAGTTATAAAGAAAAACATAAAAAAATATACTCATTTTCGGTAACTTTGTTGATTTTTACACACCTTATTACATAACAGGAGCTAACTATTTTAATAATTAACGTATCAAAATTCCGTCTAACAACTTTTTTTGTCTTTCAATTACGAATAATTTAAAACAATATTAAAATCAGATGAAAATTGAGATTTCGGGAGCATTTTTAAAACGGGTCTTTTTTTATTGTTTATTAACAAATTATACGTAAACAAATAATTTTTATCATTCAATAAGTTTGTTTGTTAATGGAATAAAACCTGTCAAATAAAAAAAACCAGGTAAATTGATTCAAAAACAACGATTTTAGCTATTTCTGTAGCGTGTCTCCTTAAGATGACGGCTCTGATACTGTTACTTCCAATATAGTTTATTTAGTAGAATAAAGTTTATCAATGCTTTCAATGAATATTAAAAATCGCATGTTTTATTTAAAAAAATAAGTTGAACATAATTTTCGTTAATACAATTGAGTTTGGAAAGAGAATGGCAGGGATGCACCGTTACAAGAGCAGCTACATTATTGCAACGTTTCATTGAGTTGGCGTTCGCCGCAAACGAAAGTCTCCTCTTCCTTTCAAAAAGGCTTTACGTTTTTTCCTCCGGTTTTCTTCGTCTCGCTCTTGAACATCATTGCGCTTTGTTTTCGCTTATCTTGCGTGTCAACGTTGACAAAGAGAACGTAACGAGCTGTGACAGATGCACCTTTTTGTTTCCGCCCAGTTACCTTGTGGGTATTAATTCACAGTTGGTTTTAATAAACTTTTTTGCATTTCGGCAAACTTAAAGTAACTATGAACTCTACCGTAACCTTATTATCTTACAATCACAAGTTACAAGGAGATTTCATGTCATTAATTTATTATAAAATATAATTAGAAATCTTGTGTAATTTTGTTCGAATGTGTGTTATTAAAAGGAAATTGGAGTGTAAAAGTGGACTGATTGGTAGAAATTAGTTCAATAGTTTTAAAATTACTAATCATTTTCAATGAAAACATCTTTGCTTGATTTAATTATCTATCTGCTATAAAAAATAAAAAATTAAAAAATTATCACATGACGTAGATGCATAATAAGTCTGTTTATTGAAAAATTATAATGCTGAGAAAATCAGAGTAGCATTTCAATAATTTCTAAGTACTGTATTTAAGTTTCAATTTTATTAAAAAGTTTATAATAATAATACTCAGAGTTTGAAATTTTAATATAATTCCTACTCATAAATAAATATTATATTATCTTTTAAATTATATGATTAAAATTTCAATAATATATTTTCAATTAAAAAGTATATGTTTTATAATTATTAAAAATTAAAAAAAAATTACGATTGGATATCTGATCATATATGTTTAGTGAAATTAAGATTTTTTATTTCTTTCAGTAGCTGATATCTTCATTTCATTATGCCTATGAAATCATGAATAGAGCTTTCATTTTATACAGCTCATTCATTGTAAATGTAATGAGAAGCGAATCGCTTTGACAGCAAATATCACAACAACCGTAGTGAGTAAAAACACTATCGATCAAACCAATTGGATTTTTTATCGTTATAAAACGTCTTAAATGTAAACACAGTCATTTATAATATATAAATATTGATACATATTATTAAATCTATACAAAAAATAATGTATCTATATTTAGCAATTTGATAAAAAAAAGTCTTATAATTGTCGAAGAATAACACATTTGAAATTAAAAAAATTATCTCTATAATTGCATTATCTATTTGATTTTACTTGTAAAAAATGAAATTTGCATTATGCAATGAAAAATAGGTAAACTTTTATTTTGCCATGAGTAAACAGATTTTGATAGGTTTAAATTTAATAAACAACGAGAACTCTTCACTGATTTATAAAACTCTACCCAAAGTTCTAGTTGTATAGATTATCATATGAGTAATTTTAATAAGTTATGTTATAAACTATACAAAATTATCGTAAATTTGATTAATTAATCATTTAGTGAATTCAACTGGATTTTTAATGAAAGAAATTTATACTAAATTATTTCTGTGGGCTATGGAAATAAGAAGGTAAGTCCATTCTGGAAGTTTTCGAGATATTTACGATTAAAGATTCAAAAAATGTTTTTAGGTTATTACTTTTTTAATAAACTAGTAATCTAAAGGTGGTTTTTTCCTTTCAATTTGTATATCAAAACAACATTTTTTGGATGAATAATAATCGAATATACCATACTACATTAATAAAACAAACTTCATGTTTTGCGTTTCGCCTTGTTATTTCAGGAACTGGATGAACTTATCTTATTATATCCGATAATTATCTATTTTTTGAATAAATAATTAAATATATAAACTACTAAATAAATAGTAAAATATTTATTAGTAATTAATATTTTCCTGTAACCTTTCCAGAAAGTGTCCGTTTTCATCTCATTTTTAGCTTCGAAAATGGCAGTAGAGCCATTTCGTGGCAGTAGAACTTTATGGCTGAAGCCAATTTTAATCGTTTATTTTATTATTACATAGTATTGAGAGCACTGTACACCGAGAGCGGTATACAGTTTTATGTATCATGGAATCGCGTGAAAAGAGGCAATTTTCCTGCCCTAAGATTGAAAATGAAAAATTCTCTCCCTAGAGTGGAAAGTGGCAAATTGTCTTCATAAAGATAGAAATATTTTTCTGACCCAATGGAGAAAACTCACCACGTTCCACCCAAGGATGGGAAATGGCATTTTTCTTCCCTAGGGTGAAAAATAATAACTTTCCGCATTAGGTTGAGAAGTGACAGCTTTCCGTTTTAAGAAACACCAAAAAAATAAGAAAAAAAAAGACAAAAATCTTTGTCACTAAACTGATTAAAAATTACAGTTCATAAACTATTAATTCTTAGTGTGATTGACCATTATACTATAATTTTTGAGTAAAAGCATTAAAAGAATTATTTCAAAGGAATACATAGATTTATCTGCATATTTAATACATTAAAAGTGAAATTTAATGGACTTATCTTGTTGTTTCCGTAATTCTATGGACTTACCTTGTTATTTCCTCAATTTCGGATTTTCTTTTCATTTTTTCTGCCGTTGATAAATTAGAAAATATCAGGATTAAACGTTATTCCCTGTAGGAAATTGAAGTATATTAAATGTGGATCCTTTTAATAAAAAAATCTTAATTTTTTTTAAAAACTGGACTTACCTTGTTATTTCCCCATAGATTTATAAGTACTTTTTTATCTATCAAATGATTTCAATCTATCCAAAAATTCACAAGAAAATATTTCTTGTGAATAAATAATTAATATAAATTTTTTGATTTCTTTGAGAATTGTTTTTTTTAATGTAATTTTACTCAATTTAGCATGGAGCATGTAAGATGAATCTGAATTATTTTAACAAAAAACCATAATTATTTTACTCTGGCAATTTAAAACTTGACAGCAATTTATGGTTTAAGTGTACGAGAGCGTTTAAAACAGAAAGAACTCATTTTTAACATACCACGCTATACAAGGTTTATTTAAATTAATTAAGGTTAAATTTCATTTTATTGGAAAGTTGCGTATTAAAAAGATTCCAGAAAGTGAAATTTGCAAGTTTAATTTGGACCCTAAACTATTCTACAGTATAATTTAAAAAAAATTATCATTCATTGACATTGTAAGTATTTAAGAACAATTAAAGTAAAGAATTTGTTGTAAAAGCATTTAACTATAAATTTATTTTGCACATTTATACAGGATTATATTTTTAATGTCGGTAAATTACATTTCTATTTCTCTTTATAGATTAGAATGCACATTGTTGAAACAATAATTCAATGTCTGGAGAATTCCTTTAATGGTTGTAGGAATTCTTTTACGAAAAAAATTGGCATAGTTAAATTAATTGAATGGAATCTTAGTTATTACAACAAAATATACAGCGGAAGATACAGTTTCTTCCACCATAACTATATTTATTTTAAAAGTTTGCTTTATAATATGCAAGGTATTTCTAGATATATTCAGTTTTAATAACTGAATATTTAAATAAAGTCTATTAAACAATTTAAATCTAAAATATTACACATACTTTAAAAATATTCTGCGTTTCTGTAAAATAAACAAAATTAATTATTAAATGTATAAAATGATCACAACTTTTTTAAATAAAATACAAGACAAATATTTAACTTACAGGGTATAATGCTGCATATCATACAATCTCATTAGTAATCACCTAATTAACTATTTTGCTCTCACTTATAAATAACTCCAGCAGATACTTCTCATTTAAATTATCAATTAAATGAATCTTGAGAGCCTCTTGAGTTTTCATATCATCTATAAAATATTAATAAAAATAATTAATTTAAAAAAAAAGATTATTTTAAATAAAAAATGCAAGTAAAAATATTGATGTAAAACTCACATTTTTTGGTGTAATATCTTCCATATTCTGGCCATTTTCATAATCATCTGTACAGGGTTAACAGTAATTAATAAATTAAAAGTATATAATTGCTGAGATTAGCTTTTATTGTCCTTTCTATTTTTGTTGAACTCGAAAACTGAACAAAAAACTTAATTTATTAATTAAAAAATACTTTATTTATTTATTTATAATTGATTTATCGAATTACTTACGTATGCGGTTACTTTCAAAATCATGTATAAACATCGTGTTTGGAAAGGAACCGGATCATTCAAGTAATTTAAATCACCCAATTTGGATCCTACGAATATTTAAAAATATATGATGTCCAAAGATACTTTCCAATTTCCGTTATTTAAAACACGTATCATTTTAGCATTTAATCTCTGAATAAAATTAGCTGATTTTACAAAATGTAAATTTTATGATGAGAAAGTATTTTAAATATTAATTTTTGTGTCAAAAATTTTGTATAAAATATATATCTTAATTTCAAAATGTATTTTCTATTATCATTAATTTTGATGTAAATACAAATTTACGGTTCATTTATTTATATTCAATTATTGCAATAGTAATAATTGTATTTTTTAAAAGTTCAGATTATTAATAATAAAATACAAAAGACTTATAAGAAAAAATGTGTGAAACTTGCAAAATTTTATAAAAAAAACCATAGCAGTATATGTCTTATATATATCTTTTAATAATCTTGTATATTATTTCTTAATAATATTTATAACAAAAATTACATTTTTTACTTAATTTTTTGAGAATTCTCTTCATAAAATATAAAATTATTTATAAATTGAAAATTAAAATTAAATTTAAGAAAAATGTTTTTCTTTTTACATTTACTGCTGGAAACAGAAGGTGGAAAATAAAAGTTTATCAAATTCGTATTGTAACAATGTATTTGAACATAAGAATGCTTGGATTCAGAGGTACACATTGACAATGAGGGCAACTGTAACATTGCGACTAGCCTCTCTGTTTGATTTTTCGACTTCACGAGTCTACTTTATATTACACGAGTGAGTCATGATAATTCAATATATGTACACGTTACATCATTACACTAAGCTTACACATAAATTATTTTCATATAAATAACAATAAATATATCGTCATTCGTTTGTAAAAAGTCACTTGTATGCAAACCCTAGTGAAACTACATAAATAATGGCATTCATTCAAATTTGAGATGTTATAATAATAATTAAATAATTAAATAGTTTGTCATCACAACAATGAACATTTAGCAGGACGGCTTAAATTTTAAATTCACGTTTAGTCAATAAATAGTAAATAATCGATAACTTGCTTTCTTGAAATGTAAATAATAAAATAGTCTTAAATAATTTTAAAAAAATTGTTAATTAGTTTTGATTTGTATGCACTTAATTGTTAAAATATTGGTTTGCATTTAAATGTAATTTTCCTGCATTCTTTCAAAGTAACAATATCAATCATTACTTTCGGTGATTATCACATCTAATAGATGATGTGAGAAAATCAGTGGTGGTAGCCGCTGAAGGCCTGGTTGTGAGCGTTGTCGTCCCAACCAGTGGCGCTACCCGCAGGCCATGTGTTACCATTACCACCGAAAGCACTTGCGGTATTCCAGCCACTGTTGTAGCCAGTAACATCGTGGGTTGTAGCGCTTTTGCCGGCCAAGAGAGATTTGATGCCCAAGAAAGCAGAGATGGCGATAGAAATGAGCGAAACGAAGATGGCTTTTTTGGCCATGAAAATTACGGCGAAGTATGCAAGACCAAGCAGAGCAGTTGCCTTCAGTTTCAGAGCACCAAGGATGAGGGGCAAAAATTGACGGATGCCTTTCTTCTTGCCACGGCCTAATTAAACAATAAAAAGGGTTAATTTTATACAAATCAAGTCTTTACACAAAAATATACAGTTTTTCAATAACTATTTTGTTGTTATTGTTCAGCAATTCGTACCTTCAACTGCATCATCGATGTCTTGACGGATTTCTTGTGGAACCATTTCTTTAAGGGCACGAACGGACTGTCCAACTTTATCCACAATTGGAGCAAAGTTAACCTGTGAAAATGTGCAATATTAATACAATGTTTGATAGCAATTTTTTTAGTTAATATAGTTATTGATTGAAAATGAGTTTTTCGTTTTTTTTTAGGTTGAAAATTGAATTACCTTCAAGCTGCGTCCACTGAAGAAATCACCGACCTCTTCGCCAACATAGGTTTCCAAAGCATTTTGTCTGTCAATTGCATTTTCGGCATGTTCAAGTTCCTGCTCTAAAAGGATGTTCTTGCCCGACCTTGCGGATCTGCTGTCTTTAGCCTTGACCAAACTTACACCGTCGATAAGTACAAAGGTATCCTTATCAAAGAACTCCCTCGCCTTCCTGAATAAACTTTTCTGCACGCAAGAAATACTGTCCTGTTGGAGGCATTGATCAAGGCTCTGGCCCGAAGCAAGGACCACCACAGCAGATATAAACACGACGGCTGAGAACTTCATTATTCTGCTTTCGAGTCACGCACTGGTCTCAACGAGTCCGATTTTTTTTCTATATATATGTACGCACACCAAATTATGGTGGGACCGAAACACAAAACGAACGAACTGTACGGACGATCAAACTGTAGCAAGCTTTGTCTATTGGAACCAAGCCCGAAACACGTCTGTTGCAAGTCGAAATTTCGTATGGTCCATCGAACAGGATCTTTAGCTTATATCCAAGCAGGTCCCCACTTTTGGGCCGTATATGTCCCCCTACCGCATTTTTCTTTACATTTGACACGCGCGCGTGTGCGTCAGGTAGCTTCCTTAAAGGTGGGAAGGAAATGCTAATGGGTCTTTGACGTTAGCTGGGCGGGATCTTCTAATGGAAGATTTATCGGGTGCCGCAGACCATTAACTGTACATTTCGCTAAGTCTAGGCGACTCTTTCGCAGGTCAAGGTTTGCTGTTGAAGAATAGCACTATATTTGCATGTGCGATGAGCACATTTAACGCCCCTCAAACAATAAGACGAGAAATTTTTACTTCTATAAACGCGGTTAATGGACGGAACATTTAAAAACAAGCAAATTTCCAATTTTATTTTATTTCTTCTATTTTTGAGAAAACAGAATAACCGGATAGAAAAGAAATGTTTGTCAAAAGTTATTTTAAATTATATTTTATGAAGGACATGTGTAACAATTTTCTAATTCAGATTTGAAATAAATTAAATTTGAATAATAAATTTATTACATTACTTAAAAGTACGCTCAAATACTGTAATACTATATGTATACAAAACATAATTTAAATTGTTTTCATTAAATTAATAATACCATAGAATCCTGATCTTTTTTAGAAGATCGCTGATAAATTTTAGAAATAATGAATAATTAATTGTTTACTTCAATTTATGATAAAAATGTTCTGATTATAAATTTTAAAAGAAAGATGATTTTAAAGTTTGAGTTTTAATGATTTCGTCTCAAGTGTTTTATTGATAAGTCATTTTGTAATTTCGTATTAAAAAATAGTATAAATATTTAAACCGCCTCAAATACTTTCGATGAAATTTTAAATATGCTTTCGTCTCTAAACGTTTTAAGCGATCGAAAAGTGAAAGAAAACTATTTTACATAAAAATGAAATATCTACGGTATTGTAATAAAATTTATTCAGAATTGTAATAGATATTTATAGCTTAAAATCATCACAATGGCTTTCGTATTTAATTTTTTAACACGATCGTTTTTAACATTTATTTTGAATACAATTTTTACCAAATTTCTAAAAGTGAAAACTGACAGGAATTTATATTAGAAACTTAATATATTCAATTTTTGGGGGATTGGTATATGATTATCCTAATTTTTTACTAAGCTAACGATTCTTT